>VXAC01002383.1:516081-528956 GCA_013399225.1 Rhipidura dahli
AAACAACAAAAAAGCAGGCTTCAAACCACGATCTATTTCTTTCTGCAAACCAGAATCCAGGTTCTTTTGTAGGGGAGGAGAAAACAGCATAAAATCATTCACATGCTCCAACCTCCTGTTTGAGATAATTCTGCATCTGGTGTATGCATATAGGTATTAATTAATGACCAAAAGCTAGCAGGGCAGTGTCACTAGTCACACATACACAAAGAATGTATTGATTTCTTCTCAACAGAACTTTGGACTACTGGTATTAAATCTACAAGATTTGCCCCAACCTTACTTCAGTTTGGGGGGAAAGATGATGGATTTTCATGAAAAGCTGACTGTTTTGTCATAGCCCTATCCCATAGCATAGCAGTGGAATTTAACTTCTAAATGCTTTTTGTGCTTCAACCAGAGTGTTTCTAGAACATCTGCTTTCTACTTTGAGTTCCTTTAAGATTTACCTAAGCAGCCTAGCAGCAGATTACTTAAAACTTACAGCTCAAATTTCCCAGTTTCCTGGGTATATTCTAGAACTTCTCCATCTACACACTAAAATAAGTTCATTTCATTAAAGTTACAGATTAAATGTTATCTTCACAATTCAGTTACATTCTGCCCCCCTTCTCAGAAGTGGAGACTTTTTTACAAATTCATACTGTTTCCTGTGCCAAAAGATAGAATTAAAACAAGTTATCACAATATTGAAAGTCACAAGCAATTTTCTCATTCTTGCCAAACAGTTGTGCAAAAGAAGCAGAGATCCCTCTTCCCAAAACAGAAAGAAAAAATCCCCCAAGCATCCCCATCCCTGCATTTAAATCATTTCTGTGACAGAGCTCAGGTTTGATCTCACCAAATGCCGTAAGAATTTTTTAGGTTGCATCAAGTTCTCTTTGTGTACACAGAGAAACGTTTTTTATTGGGCCTGCTCGAGAACAGGCACACAACTCTCTGGCACTGAAGTCTGAATTAAGCATCAGACTATGAGAAAGGCATTTGTATTACTAAAGGCTGCTTGCTCAATGATGCTTTATAGATTAGGGACACCCCCTTGGCAAAACAAGCAAGAGAACAGTACTGAGAGGTGTTCTGAATCTTTTCCTAGCTTTACTCTGACTCTTCCTTTTGGTTTCTGCGTTATAAAGAAGCCACACATAAGTACATTTACTACAGTATTTTTTAAAAAACAGCTACTTTCAAATCTGCTTCAGATTTTAAGATACATCAGACAGTTCTAAGAGCAGAAAAGTACAATATTTGACCTGCTAATTTATGTATCTACCTTAATTTCAGCTTAGATCTTGGGAGTTGTCTTTCAAAACCCAGAAACTCAGTAGACTGACTAAAATAAGATGGATCATTACACAGTATAACCATCATGCCACCTAAGACACAATGCATACACTACAAAAGCAGAGTATTACAAATCCTCAGCCTTCCAGTTTCTCTATTTCAGACATCTATATTGCAGGACAGACTTTGAAGCAAAGATCAAATTAACATCCTTCTAGATTTCAAATATTAGTTTTGCCTTGTTTTCCACTACAGAAGACTAACTAGATTACAAAATAATGCCTTACCAGATGTTGTCATTTGTCCATTACTTAATTACTGGTTCCAGAGCCACAGAGGGTAATTTTCCCAAACATGCTCTAAACATTTATTCCAGAATCCATTGAGAGCAAATGTACAGAGTTTAGATGCTGAGACTGGTTGGGTTTAGCACTGGGGAAAATGGGGAGGTAGGAAGAGGAGGTATGAACACATTCAAATATTAAAGTTAAAGCTAACCATTAAAAATTAACCAGTTCTTTTGGTTCAAAGATTCATATAGTGCCATCTGCATTAACTTTCTCTGCATCACATAAAAAGGTTTTCACAATTCACAGTATTTTTCCCATATAACAAATTTCTCCCTCTTGAAGTGTTAACGTGTTGCTTGGCAATGCCATCCCACCTCGGGGAAGATAACCACCACCCCTTTTTTGTCTGGTTGGGAGGCTGATTGTGTTGCACAGGTGTCCCATCCATCCGAAAACAAAGAGAGGCTCTGCAAGTGCACTGACGTCACAGCAGCTACAGCAAGCCCCAGAATAGCAGCTCAGATACATTCTTCATACTCCAGTCCTACAGGAAGCCAGAACCAGACCCTCCTGCTAAAGTATAAAATGAACGGGCAGAGATATGTGCTGGGAATACCAATTTAATATATCCTGTACTAAGTGACATTCTGTTTGTTGCATAGCAACAGGAATCTACTGCAGAAAAACAATATGGAACTTTTTTTTTTCCCCCCACTTGCCAAGCTACAATTAACCCCAGTCTTCCTGAGAAACAGAACATGCACAGCACAAACATTACCTTTGTTACACCAAAGATGCTATCTCCAGCATTTACCCTCTTCTACATTAAAATGATCCTGTGCATTTAAATGGCTGGAGAGCACGGTGCTGCCAAATTCCCTGCTCCAGTGCATATGGCCAGCAACATTTTAATTCTCTAGTAATGACCAAGAAAAAGTTCTTAGATACACAAAACTTCCATTTTTAAGCATGAAATGCTTTTGCCATTTTACAATATTTCTGTCATACTATATAAGAAAATTAAGGCACTCAAATTCTGAAAGCCTATGGCTTTATTTCTAAATTGTTTTGCTTTGTTTTGTTTGGGGGATTGGTTTTGTCTTAGAAAATATTAAAAATGAGCACGTACCCAAACTACTTTGAATTTAAAATCAATTTATCTTTAGATTTCATAACAATGTATGTACACCTAAACTCTGTGCTTCTTCATGAGAAAGTTTTTCTAACACAGTACAAATTGCATAAGATTTCTCCCTGTTCCCAAAAGAAAAGAAAATTACAATCACTCAGGTGGTTGGGAAATTGATACTTTGTAAGTTATGTAAAAATATGCACCAGCAAACTGGAGAGAATCTTCTCTCAGGTTTTTGTTTATTTGTTGTTTCTTTTTTAAACACCCTTCCAATTCCCAGACAAGACACAGGTAAGCTCCCTGAGAGCTACAACCAAAGTACCTGATGGACTGGGCTTTGGGCTGAGTCTACTCCATAGACCCACCCCAAGTACACACATACTCGAGGACAGGGAGGTTAGCTCAATTCAGGAGGAAAAAATGTGAGATTTCAAGTAGATGAATCCATATCTGTTAAATGCTGAGACTGCTACTACACAAATCACCAAACCTGCAAGAATTCCTCACAGTTACATGAAGAGTGCTCGTACCAAGGTTTTCTTTTTGTTGTTGGGGCAGGGAACAGTGCAAGAGGAGAGGCTGCTTGCTTGGCATCCATCTGCCCTAAGAAAAGGACACATGGAAATTCAAGGCGAGATATCCAGGGTACTCAGAACTGGCTTAACAGTCCACTCCTCTATCCTGTGATGAGTGCTGGGGATTTCAACAGGGCAAAAATAAAATCCTACTATTAAGTATTACTAAGCATTAGTCACATCTAAAGATGCAACCCTTGCAATGCAATCCACTTCCATCTGCATCTTACAGATTTACTATACCAAAGTGACACTAGTGACGAAGAACACGTCTTCACAAAAGCAACACAGATGGGCTCTTTAAAAAAGACATTTCAAACATCCTTTTCCCCCAGTGATTTTGTGATTTCCAGTAGTCAGATGCTTCAAAGGAATATTTATCTTCATGCTTTACATGGAAACGGTAACATTTGAAAAGTATTTTCACAGGTTTACTTTCTGACACTGCTCTCTGCAATGAAATCTCCACTTCCTTTATCTTTGCAGAGTAATACAAAAACAAAGAGCGATTTAAATAGATCCTACATCTGCTAAGCTGTTTTCAAGCACACAATTCCTTAATCTTTGAAAAAAGAATTACACCAAATACTGCTATTAGGTCAGACATCAAAACTATGAGCTACGTATAAAAAAATAAACCACACAGTAACATTTACCTGTATCTGCAATGTGCCTGTGACAATCCACACGGTACAAAATCTCCACATGGTGTCTCCAAAGAATTGAGCAACTTTCTGAGGAACTCAGCCCTCAGATGTGTGAAATTGTCCGTGTCCTGTTCCCCATCACTGCAGCAGGTGATCTAATAAAAGATACTGCCTCTCCTTATAAAACTTCTGTCATGTTTATAACCTTAGAGCAACAGCTACAACAACAGTATTCATAACCTGCAAGGCAATCCTTGTGTTTGTCTTATTGCCATCCATTTATGGATTTAGCTATTGTTGGAAACAGTGACAACTACAGGAATGTAGAACTGTTCTATCAGTGAATAAGAAAGGCACACAAAATAAAAGGAATACCCTTTTGTTTTAAAGTCACCTTTACATTATCCCAAAGAACAAGGCTGTAGCCACCCTATTCCTCCAAATTTATGAACAAACCACTCAAAGATACTGCCAAAACACAAAATCAAGCCCCTGAGCCCAGCAGTCCAGATCTCTTCACCTCACAACCTAGATGTAAGGTCTGATGTGAAGTGCAGCAGTAATCACTCTGAGGATAATTTATATATGATGCAGTCAACAGAGCTGATCACCCAACTAAAGGCTACTGGACTCATCACACCACACTGTGGAAGCCAGAAAAACAGTACCACCTCCATCCTTGAGATTGCAGCATGAGATCTTTAAGATGCAAAATCTATTTGATGGACTTCTTTTATGTGTTTAGTGCTTAGGTCTCCTTCCTCAACCTCAAGTAAAAATTTTCATCCAAAAGCCACTACTGCTTTTCTACTCACCAGCTAAAAACCCAAAGAAACCATTGAAATGGTACAAAACCTCATTCTCAATTACTCCCCAAAACACAGAACACCGAAGAAGCAGCTGAAGTACTGGATTCAACTCGTGCTTAAGTTCAAACACTACTCAAGTGCTCTAATCATTCATCTCCTTGTCTTTCTACACATGATTAGACACAGGTTCCCTGCTAGTTTGCCAAAATGGACCTCTTTCCTCAGCCTTCTCTTGGTCAGAACAACACTGAAGTAGGTAGGTGTCTCTCATATCTTCCCTCACCCCTCAAGCAGCAGGCTCTGACCAAGGGAAAAGCACTGACTACTGGAGACAGAACTACAGTCTCCAGACTCAGTTTCAGACCAGGTGGTTCATATCTGACTAGGAAGGCAGTCCTGTGTTCCAAATACGTTTACTTCATATACATACATCAGACACTTCCTGCACCATCCTCCTGTTCCACTCACACTAACGTGATTCAACTAAGTAGATCGGTGTATGACAATAAACTAAAATATAATAGTTGCTTCTAGAATTCTGACTATATTCAGGGATTTCTATCAAAGCAGAAGTATTCTGAACTAGGAAAAAAGTACCTCTAAACATAATTTAAAAAAAAAATCAATATTTCTGCTAGAGTAGTACATAACCAAAACCAAACCACACCTCTTCTTAAGGAGCATGTTCAGTGATTAGACTCACATACACAAATGCTAAACTTCAATACTGATCATTTTCCTAGTGCTGTCATTCACTATTTTGATTCATTATCTCTGCCAAAATTGGGCTCATTTGGATTAGGTTTCACTGTTTTGTCAGTCTGGCCACAGCATCTATTTCAGACAATAGGTAACTATGTTTATTCTGTAGTTGTAAAGTCCATTTACTGTCACCCACAGTAGCCAATTGCAGATTTCTAAAAATGGGTTTTGCAAATGTGTTCAAGAACACAATGCAAGTTTTCCAGGAAAGCTTCACTGTGTACAATTTTAAATACAAATCCAACAAGATTTTTTTAAAAAAACCCAGTTTTATTAAACTTAGACTGGGTACTCTTAAAGAAGAGCCAGCATTGCTTAATGGACTCAGGTTTGCCAAAAGAATCATACACTTTCCTTGAATATCAACAAGAGTTCAACAAAGGAAATACAATAAAAGGTGTACACATCACTATGCACTGTTTATAGAAGACTCCAAGCTTTTAAAAGCAAAGTGGAATGAGATTTTTATAGAACAGGAAAATACAGGGAGAAAACAAATTTTCAAAATGAGTAGCGGTGTATGGTGTTCATTCTAAGGCATTATTGACATGAACAACATACACTAGCTAGAAAAGGAAAATTCTTACTTGCCTGGAGCTGGAAGCTTAGAACCTGAAAAAAGCCACATATTCAATGTAAGTTATTTGAAGAACTAGTGATTTGAGGCAGCAACACTACCAGGTTCAATGCCCAGATTTACTCAGAGCATATGCTTAAGTCACATTTGCAAAGCCAACCAGAAAGCTGAAAGGAACCTAAAACTACCAACCACCTCTTTCCACCAATGCCAGTAAAAATACCACTAAATGCAGCAGTATTCAAAGTTTTGTCAGAAATACATGAACTACAACAGACTCTTAAATCATCTTTCCATTTAGTACTTCCATTTTCAATTCCTTACGATAGGAAAAAAAATGCAACTTCAATGGAAGTCTCCACAAAATATAAACTTCTAGCAGACATGACCACATATCAAGACATATTGTTCTATACAACTGAAATAGAAAAGCATTTACCAGGAGCCAAATAGGACCACAATAAAACACTACCTTAACTACAGGCCCTTCAAAAAGCATTTCAGTTTAAAAGCTGGTATCGCTGTATGGTAACCTGCAATAACTGACAGCAGTCAGTGGCCTAAAAAGAAATTTAAGCATTAAACTACATTTTAGGAAATTGCTCTAAAGACATACACAGACATCGATTTCCTCTAAAAAGAAAACTTAAATATTTCTTTTCTTGCTATTAAACTGCAACTAATGCCTGATACAGGCTTTAGCTCTACCAATGATTACCCTTATTCTTTTACTATTCTGCTGAATTCCAGGTTTTAAAACTTCTTCTGTTTTGAACTAGGTGGCAAGTATACCACAGCAAACAACAACCTTGCCTCACCTTCTGTCAGGAATTTGCAGTAAATATGGACTACCTTGTAATTCAGTTCAGGAAACAGAAATTTCAAATTTGTGAAGAAAAGACAATGAAAGAACAATTTCAAACAAAACCCTTCCAATTGTGTTGGTGCGGCAAACTAGGAGTTTAGGGTTATTTCTGGCAGCACACCAGCCCAGCAAAGTAGCATTTTTGTATCACCCTCTGGAGTGCAATCAGTTTCCACTTCTTTATCCCATACTTCACCTGGCGTCAGCACCTTTCCTTTACCATAATTTAAAAAAACAAAAACAAACAAAACAAAACAAAAAAAGTAAAAACCCACAACACCACACACTTAGCAAAGAAGCAGACCAATTTTGGACTAAACTGAAATCATTTTTACTATCCTTCTTCTATATAAAACAGCTTTGCCTGGAGAATTTTCAATATGTGAAACTAAGAGCAGATTATTTTTTTGCCTGAATATTGATGGTGTTTTCTTTCAATAAGCCTTGCCTAAAGATTACTCACAGAGACAAGAGAGTTGTCCTTCAATTCCTCACATTAACTTGTGCATTGATTCCCAAAACATGTGCTTATTACAAGCAGTTCAACTGGAAACACTAATCCAAAGCGGATTGACACATCATCTCACATCCCACTGAACAGTCCCGTTTTCTCCACCAGGCTGTCACCAGCATTTGGGCAGGAGACCCAGAAAGATGTCACATCACCTCCCCAGCAACAGTTCCATAAGCCTCCCTTAAGTGCCTAAGGGACCATAACATTAGGAGCAGCACACACCACCACATAACACCATCAAAGGCTGGTAAGCACAACATTCACATTCTTCTCTGGAACATTTTTATCATTAGTCATGAAATAGCTACAGTGAAGGAGAATTGTAATAATACATGATATCAGGGGAGACGTTTAGCAACTAGGAGAGCAATTTATTAGGAGTATTTGAAGTAAAATTCAACATTTTCCTCTACAACCAGTACTGGTACAGAACACTTTCAAGTAAGACTCAATTACCTAGATACACATTTTTATTTCTCATGTTAGAAAATTTGAAAGCTAAAGTAAGGTGCTGCAGCTATTTCTAAAAGGGGAAAAAGTTTCTGTATGTTTTTCAACCAAAAAAAGCTCCACACAGAACATGTTCTTTTCCAGGTCTGTGAGAACCCAGGGGAAGTTAGGGCAGGAGAGGCACAGTAAGGACACAACAGTGACTCCTCACCCGGCAGGTTTAAATACAGGCCGCTAAAAAAGCAGCTTCACTCCCATATTAATCCCAAGGGAGATTCTACCAGCCCAAGAACACAAAGTAGTTTTATTGCATTCCAAGGACTGGCAGGGAAAGATGGGGTGGGAGAGCAAGGTAGGCACTGACAAATATCACAGCTGAGGCAGTTCAACAAAGCTGATGCGACTTCAGTCTCTGCTACATTTAATTTGAGCTACTACCAGAAGTAGAAATTTTTTTGAATCAGACACAGAAAGCACACATCTTCTGCTTTCTCTCACCACTACAGCACTCTTAAAACCTAAACATGCCTGGATGTTTAAAGAGCTGGCACATGTATTTCTCCAATGCTGAGTGGAAGCAGGCATGAACTGTCAAAAGCAATTCTAGATGAAAGGTCAAAGAGGGGAATAATATCTGTTTCACAAAATACATTTGCTCTCTCTAGTAATGAAAGCAAATGACTCTATCCAGTGGTTCAATAACCTACTTCTATAATAGTTCCCCATGAACTGCCCTGGCATGGCAAGAAGCAGCCCTCATTACCAAGTATTTCCAATCACATGCCTAAGGCAGCACCGAGAGACGTCACTTAGGGCAAAGCATCTGCTGAAACAGGTGCTGGGAGAAAAATGTTTCTGCTTTTTATGGAAGTGGAGAAAAAAGGCTTTTAGACTACAGTGGCACGAAGCAGGATGCCAACTAACTCGCTCTTGTTTTCTGACCTCCAACAGCAAACATGAAACCCTGAATCAGAGTCAAGAAAAAACTTGTACATGCCCTTCCAGAGAGCATTCCTGAATTACACACACTCCCAGACTGTTTCTAATTTTTAGAGGCTGACAACATAATTGCTAAGATGGTCATAAATAGCTTTTGCTAAAAAAACTGTATTCTCATTCCTGCACTCTCCATTCACATGGTAATTTTCTAAAGATTTATACTTTTACTATGAAAATAATTCACCAAACTATCCAGAGGCCTTGCAGGCAAAACAGCTGTCAGATTCCATATCAGGTGGGCAGAAACAGCCTGTCCAAAAATTACTTGCAACTGTCACAAATAAAGTGCAAGCTAAAGACCACACTTCTATCAGACAGATGACTCAGTCCATCTGTTGGTTTACTTAAGAACAAGGAAAGTAACCTGAATTCTTGTATCCACCTGAAAAAAAAAAAAAAAACCTGCCCACACCACCAATTTTTCTCTTGAGATACAAGCAATTTTGGGAACTGTATTGCTTGCAGTTATGCATATCCAGTCTAATTTAACTGCCTGCTTGCACTTCCAACATTTTGTCAGATACTTCTCAACTAAATTAAGCTTCCTACTTCAAATACACTATTCGGGCAAGTATTAAAACTAAAGGCACAATTCCAAAGTGTTACCTTACGTATCCAACAATAACTTAATGCCACCTTCAAATTGATGGCTTTGCTGCTGTGCTATTTCACCACCTTAAACAACTGCAGTTATTGCAGATGACTGAGCTGAACTATTGTCACAAATAATGCTCTTGTATACCCACTTTCCTGGAAACCCTAGGAAACGCGTGTGGGTTCCTTCAAGAATTCCTAGTCCTAATGAAGGTACATGTTTTGTTACTTCTGCTGTGGGCTTTCACTCAGTAAGCAGTGAGTATGGTGTTAGTTTACTTAGCACAACACTTGAAGTATAATGAAGGCTTACCAACCCAGGCAGCAAAATATGCTGACTTTTAAATAATAACGCGAAGTGCATTCTGTAGCAAAATACTTAAGCAGAAAAGTTGCTGATTATAAGTAAACAGAAATTTCAGTGTGGCTTAGAGACCACAAATTTAGCCACCTTTTTAGCCTGAAAACACAAGTGAGAATACAACATGATTTTCTGAAAAAGCGAAATCTATAATAATTTAGCCGTTTCCCCTATCTAAACATGGTATGAAATTCACATATATATGATTTGCATAGTAGCCCATCATAAACACAAATTATTATACTGGCCTCTTAAAATACTAGCATTTAAAATGTCTTTAAAATACTGTTTCCTTCCCAGTTCTTGGGAACTCGGGTAATGAAACCCAACTAAGCAGTCTGCTTTCTGACCAGCACACTAATGAAAAACAATTCTTTCCCACACAAAGAAATGGATGTAGTAATCCCAAGAGAAGGGCGTACAGTTTGAGTTTTAAAAAAGTCGGTATCTTGTAAAGCTCATCTACTTTTATTGGAGTTAACATTCAAAATGAGCCTGATTAAAAAAACAAAAGATAATTCAGTTAACCTTCGCTGTAGAATCCCAGCTCTAGCAGCAGAGTTGTGTTTACCAGCTTCCGTAATACAGACTTCAACATATGCTACAATAAAAGTCTGTTCACGCACGTTCCTCTTGTACAAACACGATGGGAAGCCATGCTCTTACTAGAACAGGGGCACCCAACTCTGCTGTTACCTACATCTTCACCACCTCTTCCTTCCCCCCACCACATTCTAGTCAGCTGGTGAATGGAAACCTCACGGAGTATGCCTATTCCTGGATAGTTATTACAATGTAAGTGCTTTCAGGAAACTGTATGAGGGGCAGCACTTAGTCAGCTAACCAGAGCACAAAGAGAGCAACAGGTGTTCGTGGGAATCAGCTGCTTACCTAGGGCAGGAGACACAGATACACACACAGCCCTATTCAAGCTGGCTCCCGAACCAAGTAACTTCATACTTAGGCTAGACCATTTAACTGGGATATTTAATATTCAGAGTTTCCCTGCAACCTAAAACCCCCAACAGATGTTATTCAAATAGCATATCATTTCAATTTGAATACAAAGCAGACTTCTGCAAGAATTAATTCTTGTGTAGTGTCGGTGCTCGTGTCCTACAGAATCGCTGGTTATTTTATCTTTCACAGATGCTCTTCACAACAATGTCTGGTATTATTTGACAGAAGGAAAACAAGTTTGCTCTTCAGTAACTGATCACCTACTCTCCCAGACAAGATGTGACATCTTAGCACAAAATCATCAGAATTAGTTCAGGCTCATGATGGCTGAAGAATAGCCAAAGCACAGGAAAGAGAGTGAGGGTGCTTCCCCCCCCCACCCCAGCTCATCTATTTACTTTTTTTATTCTTTGGAGCACCAACTGCATACTTACCTGCCCAACAGCAATGGCAGAATGCAGTTCACTCATTCCACGAGACCAGCAGTATTGTGCCAAGTGTATTTTTAGTATTAACTGCTAAGATTTAACACCACCTGCAAACAGAGGAGCTGTATATGAAATGCTGGTCACTTGTCCCATTCACCCTGTCTCTCCTCACCCATCACACCTTGCTTTGACCAGCAAATGCACATTAAAAGACATTGCCTGAACAAAATACAGCATGAAGATACTGTTTAAACATGTTTCAGAAATATAGCATCAACCATAGCCTAAACAAGTCCAAAGACAGAGTGTGCAATGAAAGCTTGCCATTGTACTGGAGTCGGACCAATTAAACAAAACTGAGTGAATTTAATAGAGCCTCTGTAGAGAGAAAATACTTCTTTAACCACATCATTTTCTTAGCCTGTGTAGTTTAATTGGTACAGCTTGTTTCTTTTTTCCAAAGGGTTGGAACCCAGCGTTCTTGAAGTCAGATTCCTTTGAAACACCCCACGACCACTCATCAGAGCAACCCTCCAAATCACAACTGCATCTCCCTCTTACCAGCTTGATGCTCTGCAGGCACAAGCGGATAGAAAGCTTCAAGACCAGTAATATATTCATTTACCTACATTTACTCACTGCTGCAAGTCAACTGTTCAAACATCTAAAAAAGCAACCTAAGGGTAGGTTCAACCTAGACACTTTCCTGTTCTGCTGGTTAAGAGAGAAACACTCGTGCTCCCTCCAAGCTGGCACAAGTCCTAGCACACATACAATTACAGCAGTGAGCAGTCTTGCTGCTATATAGCTCACTTCACTCAGCATCACCCGCACAATTCAAGCACTTTTTGCCAGCACGAAACCCAAACTTACGCAGGGCTTCCCATGACACGCATGCCAAGCCTTGCTCGATTAACAGCATTCATTGTGCTAAAGGCTGTCAAGGTAATTAAAAAGAACACCTCTGCTCAAAGGGTCTGTACAGGAACTGTAGGTTTTCCAAGCTGTAACTTTTCATTTGCAGTGTATCTGACTTCTACATGAGTAACATGAATAACTGAAAATAAATTATCACAAGACAAAACAAAGCTTAAAATAACGTAGGACATAAATACCTACAGTTAACAAAGAAAACTAGAGGGAAATACAGGAACACAATTCTAAACAAAACAGCGGGGAGATTGTTCCCATGCTTCCCGCTGCGACACTACCCTTTCCATTGAAGGTACACTGAAGAGGGAACCCTCACAGTACAAAAAATTTTATTAGGATTTTCCTGTAATTTACGGGTAATTCTAACGGCTCGTCAGTTTTATGCAGCAGAGGAATTTGCCGACTTTGATCATTGCAAATCTTGCCGGACCTCTAATCCAAAGGACCTCACGACTTACGGTCGTGTCTTTAAGACAAAGAAGGTTCATATCCAACTGCATGGCAGACAATAACTTCCAGGCGAAAAAAAAAAAAAGAAAGGCATGAGTAACTCGTTTCCCCAGCTGTCTAAGTGAGGGGCAGGCCTACAGGGAGCACGGCGTCCCCGAGCAGCCAGACCAGCGCTCGGCCACCGAGCCGCATCTCTCACCGGGTCCTGCACCAATCCAGAAAGGAGATTATGGAAACAGAACAGGCGC
>VXAC01002383.1:529886-567255 GCA_013399225.1 Rhipidura dahli
GGAGGGGCGGGATGGGCTCCCGGGGAGCCGCGTCCCGGCCGGCGGAGCCTGGCCCCTCCCGGGGCGTGAACACTTCACCGATCCGCAGATCCTTTCCCTCTCAGCCCCACGCTGCCTGCTCGGGGCCAGCACTCCCGGCCGGCAGTCCTCGCCCGGTGCAGCGGTGCCGGTGCGGCAGGGAACACGCAGCCCCTGAGCCCCCCTGCCCCAGCTCGGCAGGTACCGACAGGCGACAGCACTGCGGGCAGCCGCCCCTCCGTGCCCTCGGGAGCCAGTGGCCTAAGCCTTTCTCAGGAATACAGTGATGTTATTTATGCATCTTTCGGTAGCCCCGTGCCTGTCCTAAATGCAGATTTACGTTCTGCTTTCGGTACCCGCAGCGGACCCAGCACGCCGTACAAGTAACTTTAACCCGGCTCGTGTTCGGCTGCTTTCTGTCGACGAGGGAATGAATACCCGTTCTCTTCCGTCTAGGTTATAAGAACTGATGAGCAAGTGTCTTTGCAATTCCCAATGCCCTTAAGCCATCCTGGTGCTATTATACCCCCAATTTCATTTTTCCCTAATGAATACCAGTGTTTTCTAGGGTCTAGTATTAAAAATATACATGAGAAGCAAATGCGTAAGCATCTTCCTTATAAGTGTCTTACTTTTAGATATAAAAAGTGAAGAATTTTAAAAAGATATATGTATTTCTGATGTAGGTTCCACACATTTAAGGGGATTCTACCGTGAATCTCAGCTATTTGACACCATGCATACCACCAAGCTCTTCCTTGATCAGTGGGGCAGGGTCATTCACTGTCTACTCATGGTGTCAGTAGCACAGTAAGAGATGAACTAATCAATGAAACAAAAATTGGCCAATTGTTAGAAAACACTAACTAGGGAACAAAGACAGGCTCTGAAACTGAGGCTAATGAAGAACAGTTTAGTAAGAAAACATGTTTTTACTGGCATAGGGATGATGTCAATGAAAATGTTGCAGTAGTGGTGAATCACAAAATGCAGATGAGTAATCAGAAAAAAGTGGCATCATGGTCTTAAAAATTGTGTACCTTTGACAACAATGTAAAGACAGTCTGAAAAGGGGACACAACTGAATCTGCTAAATAAGATTACCTTAATTGCTTCCAGCAAATGGTGAGGACTCCAATGACTGGCAGTGGACCTCAGTTCTTAAGGCATAATGAATTTTCTAAGATCTGGGCTTCTTATCACCATAACATCTTCCAAATAAAAGCTTTGGAAAGAAAGCCATTCTGACAGTGAAAAGTCTCTTGAAGGCAGCCAAGCAGAAATGTTAAAATCCGTATCTAATATACCTCTGTATGCATAGAGATACATCTAAGATGTATGTCTAATGGGCTTCAGCAGATACATCAGTAGAAGGAATGGCAGAGACAGTCACAAGAAGGAGGATTTTGTTCAAAGATACCAGTTGTTCTATTACAGAAAAAATCAGGATTGTAATGTGAGTGTCCTGATGCAACTGTCTGGTCTCATTAGTCAAACCTAAAAGAATTCTGAGTGTGACAGGTATATAAGAAACACTGAACGTATGCCTGGGCTCCAGGTCTTCCTGAGAGGGAATGAAAATAGCCAGGAGCTGTTACTCCTGCAAAATAACTATTATCACCATTTGTGTTATATTACTTGGTGTTCTTAGCCAAATCAGATACGGGCATAGCTGGATTTCTCAAGACCTTCTCAGTGGTACAATAGAATTTGTAAAAATGCCAGAAGAATCATTTTGCATGCTGGCATCGCAGATGTCACCAAGTGCAAAGTCATTTTGGACGCTAGCTTAGTCAAAAATCCCATTGAATTAATCTGTAACAAAATACTAAATCTGCAGTAACTCATATTAGCAGCTACATGAGAAGGAGGGAAGCCAAAATTATATAGGGCAGAAATCAAATTATAAATGTTGAGTGCCTCTTTCTTTCCAGGTCAATTTAGTGAGGTTATTGTCAAGAAATTAAAGTAGTCTAGCAGAAGAATGAGTTGGTGTCGTGTACATGTTTATGGTACTGAATTATGCATGGAGAAATCTCCCCGCTCGTGTAGTGGACCGCATGCTCTCAAGCTGTAATCGCTCGGTGTGTCCTGTGTCCATGTCACTTGGTGTGACTCTGCTGTCACCTTTCCCGCTGATACAATCCTCCAGCAGCACAGCATGGGTGCCAATGCCCCCTGCATGCTCTCCCACTGCTCTCCCTTCTTCTGGCAGTGACAAAAGCAATGTGGCAGAAAGCCTTCTTAGCTGGTGGTGTCACACTAATAACCTGAGGCCCGTGACAGCCTACAAGGCAGAGCCACGTAATGGTTCTTCTGATCCGTGTCCAAGGATTGTGTTCATGCCCTTCTTCCTCCAGATCCAAGTGGCTTAGAATACTCCAAAACCACTTTGCATCCCTCCCTCTTGCATTTTCTGCTGCTCAGCTGCAGCGGAGGGCTGGAATTCAGATGCTACCAAAAGCTAAGCCCGCTCAGGTTGAGCAGTATGGTGTGCCTCCTCTCCAAGCAACTCAACTAATGAAGGCTTTCTGAATTCTACAGGAACGGCTCACCCAGGCATAAACCAGAAGAGAATGTGTTCCTGTTTAATGTCAGCCAAATGCAAGAGGCTTGGCAGGCTGCTTCTGAGTAAACCCAGCCGATTCCATCACATTTCATCAGTATGGATGACCCTTGATACAGGGTCATGAGGAAGATGCATGACTAATGTTCTGGAGACAATCAGGGATGCAAAAAGCTTCAAAAAGTAGAGCAATCCTTTCTCTCACAGTGAGGTTTCTTCCATCTCCTCTGAAACAATCTCCCACTTTCCAGTCTTTGTCTGTTTAGAAAGGAAAAAAGTAGGTGAGATCTTCTTATGTCTTACAACAGTGTCCTAGGACAGCAAGATATGCAAGATTGCTTTGGCCTTCTTCAATGACTGTAAATAACATAATGCAGGATACAATCAAAGAGGTTTCTGGAGCACAGGAAAGTGGTTTTTCTGATGGTTTTGGCTTTTTGAAGGTTATTGTTCTTTTCACTTAATACATCCAGAGTTTGATTTTCAAATATGTAAGAAAAGATATTTTATTTCACTTGTTTGGATTATTTTTTGTAGAACTAGCATAGAAAGAAAACACAATTTACTATATAATAGAAGTGAGAGAATTGCAACAACAGAGCATGAGCTTTCTCTACAGAGATAGTGAAGGGCTTTCCAAAAATGGTGGACTAAAAGAAAATAGCTCTGACAGTGCACTTTTGGTAACATTGACTATTATCAAAACAGAAGTGAATTAAGTAATTGAACATATTATCCTAATCACTGATTATGTTAATCTAATTTATAAATACATCTTTTGCTCTGGACCAGACACAGAGCTGACACCTGAACCAATTCCGTGAGGTCATGGTTAGTTGAACAAAATGAAGATCCAACTATTATATAGATAGTTAAAGTATACTGGCTGGTATAATTCTTCCTGTCCTCTTCTTGCTTTTCCTCAACCTCAAGTCATTTTCAATTTCAAGTTGCCATGAGTCAGCCGACTGCTGAAGTGTTGCATAGCAGACCATTAAAGGAAATGCTTTCATAAAAACTCTTTAGTTTTATTTTATTTATGAAATTACACAGTTTTTCCTAACTGCCTTCTGGGGAACGGGGAGTAAACTATCTCTAAAATTCTCAAAGAATGCTAAAGTAAACAATTATTGGCATGACTCAGCAGATAACAATAATAGCCAACAAGGTCTTTTCTTAAAGGGATACTATTTTTGTTCTGTTGTAAAAAAGACAAAACAACATCACCGGAAAAGGAAGCAAATCTTTCGCTATCAAACACAGTCCTTCGACTCCTAAAGGTGAAACTTTGCCTTCCTACCAGCATGCCCTGCTCCTTGTTATACAAGTAAACAACTCCTAGCTCTTCCACCAAGCACCTCAAAAAAGGAATGAAAACAGCAGCTGAAGCTTTCCACTATGCTTCTTCCCACCAGGGTTCCTAGAAGTGCCCCTCGTCCTGTCAAACAGCATCAGCATATCAAACCACAAGCCTCTGTAGTTGTGACTCGGGAGTGTGGTATGTGTCTTTCATGAAGGCTGTTCCCAGTAGACTCAAATATTGAAATGAAAATTCCTTGTATAAAAAGGAATTGGTTTTTTCCCCTAGGTTTATGGAAAGAATTTGTATTGTGCTGCAGGCTATTCAGTGAGGGTTGAAGTCTCTTTTGGTGTAAGTACTGTCTATCAAGTGTAAATCGATGTGTTGAGTACTTAGTGTAAAAATGCTTTTCTGACGCTCAGATAAATTATGATTGTTGCTTTGACCCTTGTCTTTCATTTGCCTCCACTCGGCTGCTGACTTTTGTGGTTTCTGAGACGAAATGTTGATTTAAGACCAGTGCAACTGACCAATCTCATCTCTTCCTTTCCATCTAATTTTATACTCTTATCCCCTAATGGTCTTATTTGCCACCACTCTGCGTTCTTCTTATGCATTACCAATAAAATGTATTCATTATGTTCTTCTCTCTCCCTTGCTAATGTCTTAGAACAAATTGTACTCTGCTGCTTTATCTTTTGCTGGAGGAAAGTTCAGGCACAAAGCTGGCCCAGGATTTGGTTAAGATTGTTTTGAGCCATCTTTTCTTACAACTCTAGATGAGTTATTCTCTGAGGTCCCCAGTCACAGCCAAGGATTTGGGCCATTATTAATTAGTTATTATTAATAACTGTTAAGTGCCTACAGTGCACTTGTAGCATAAAAAAGGGCAGGCTTCCTGCCTAGAAGAGCTATGTATGGGATGTCTGCACTGCAGTCTCCCATGTCTATGCCAGCTTTAAAATACTCAGGTATTACTTATCTGGTGCTCAGTGCACTCTACCTAAAAGCACACTGAAATCTGCAAGGAGCTTCTACAACCCCAGCAGAGGTTTGACTTCACCAGAGCACATTCACTGCACTGCACCCCTTCATTCTGTCTGGGATTAGGCAGGCAGATGCCAGAGGAAGTGGTGCAGCCTTTCAGCTGGGAGCCTGTACTGAATTTCACCAACTTAATGCTACCTTGCACTACCCTGGGATTGTTTTACCCAGACTCCGTTGCAAATATGTTTGTATTTTGTCCATCTTTCTCCTTTCTCCTCCCTTCTATTTTAGATGAATGACAACACACTTACTATTGCTGGTTAGTTTTCATTGACTGCAAAGTTGGAATAACTTATGCTGGAAGTACTGTCCCAGTTATAGATGAATGACAACACTTTTACTATAGCTGGTTAGTTTCCATTGACTGCAAAGCTGGAATAACTTGCAGTAAAAATAATGTCCCGATTATAGATGAATTACAACACTTTTGCTATTGTGAGTGAGCACCTGTGGATTGCAAAGCTGTTAGTAACCTACAATACAAATATTGTTCCAAGAAAGGTTGCAGCTTAGTCAGATGATAACCTTTTTAGTCATTTTCCAGCACTGCAGATTCTGCTTTCTGGCAATAGCTATAGCCAGTTCCATAATTTGGATTTCAAATTTAGTAAGTGATAAATCATGCATGAGACCCAAAATATACAAAGCAGCAGTTGCAAAAATATTCTTCCTCAGTATTTTAGAAAGAACATCACAATTTTTTTTTTTTGCCAAAAGAATTAATGTTTCTATAAAAAGACATGTGAAGAAATAAGCTCTTAAGAGATTACAACGCTAACACATGCCATTATTATTACTATAACTAGTTAGAAACTATTTCAGAATGCAGATATACTCTCTAAAATCAATGAGAAGGAATTCCTTGCAACTGGCCCTAAGTCATGCTTCCAGGACTAGGGATCTGCATCTCAACTATAATCACTCTCTCCGCTGAGTATTTATTTATTCTCCACTTCCTCTGTTAGTTCAGCTCCCATGTGCCACAAATACAACCACATAAACAGTGATGGATTTTCTCCAGCTCTTTCCACCCTCAGACAGAACAGAACCACCTTGTACCCTATTTCCTGTGTCACAGGTTTATTTCTAAACAACTCATCCTGAGTGTTTGACACTGACTGGTGTGCTGCAGTCAGGAATTCAGCTACTATGGTCAACTGACTGCTTTCCAAGAATACCACTCATTAAAAAGTACTGCTGGAGACTCTACATTCAAATCCTTGCTGAATGCTGGGCTTTCTCACTGGTTAATAAGAAAGGATTCATCTTCTGGAGAGTGTAAATAAATAGAGGCAGGAAAAGACCAATAAAAGTTCCCTACCAGGCTTTTTCCAGAGTTTTCAAAACCTTCTACTATCTGGAATACATTTCACTGTCACGAAGTGCTTCATTGTAGAACTCCCCTTGTTTGTCTTAGGCTTACTGTGTCTAGGTAAATTCTATCTTCCCTGGTTTTTTTCTCTTCTAAATAGCTGTAAATTTTGTCACAGACAAACCTTTCTTCAGACATCCACTATCCCAAAAATATCAACTGTCCTCTGTAACTAAACAAAATTTTTCCTTGTTCCCATAGCTCAGTTTCTCAAAAGCTTCCACTAACATTTTGCAGCTTTGTTCTAGGCTCCCTCCCACACCTCCAGTCCTGGTCACAAAACTAATGTCTTTATTCAAGGTACAAGCAACTGCTCTTTGTTTCTGAACACAGAAACGGAAATCATATTTCATGAGACTGTTTCCTCTAGAGTTGTTGTCAGTCTTAAAGATTCTGGGGATCTGTAATAAAAGACAGGTAGCACTAACTGCACAGAGACAGAATGGTTTGTAACCCTAAGGGATGTTCAGACAACAATTTTATTTAATTGTCATGACTGGTTGAACATTTCTAACCTTCCAGTTGTGAATAGAGGTTGCATTGTGTGGTGAAATGACTCTTCCAACAAGGATCCACTCATTCTGCTGTGTCTACACCAGTGGGTGAAGGGGAAATGCCAGCTTTGCAATGTTTTAAATTATTATTCTTATTAAAACAACCGTACTAGGGTATTGGCACATCTGCAAAGAAATAAAACCTTTCCATTTCTTACCTGTTCATGGTTTAGAATCATCCAAAACTGGTAGCAGCCATAACCATTAGCATCTGATAGGCTCAGTCTATTCATAAAACCACCAGGAGCTCCTGGACAAACTCAAACAGGAAAAGGAAGCCTACAGAGGGTGGAAGCAGGAACAGGTAGCCTGGGAGGAACATAGAGAAAATGGTAGCCAGGGATCAGATTATGAAAGCCAAAACCCTGATGGAATTAAACCTGGCCAGGGACATCAAGGACAACAAAAAGTCTTCTATAGGTACAGGGATGATAAAAGAAAAACTGGGGAAAATGTGAGCTGTCTCCAGAAGGGAGACCTGGTTACCTGGGACATGGAGAAGGGTGAGTTCTCAATGATTTTTTTGCTTCCATCTTCACCAGTGGGGCTTCCAGCCACACCAACCAAGTCACAGAAGGCAAAGGTGGGGACTGGGGGAATGTGGAACCACACACTGAAAGGGAAGAATGGGTAAAAGAGCATCTAAGGAATGTGAAGCTGTACAGATCCATGGAGCCTGATGAGATGCATCCATGGGTCCTGAGGGCACCAGTGGATGGAGTGGCTAAGCCACTATCCATCATATTTGAGACATCCTGGCAGTCTGGTGAAGTTCACAGTTGGCAGATAAGGAATTGGCTGGATGGCCACTGTCCAAGAGTTGTGGCCAGCACTTCAATGTCCAAGTGGAAACCAGTGATGAGTGGTGCTCCTCAGGGGTCAGCACTGGGACAGATGCTGTCCAACACCTCTGTTGGTGGCAGGGACCATGGATGGAGTGCACCCTCAGCACATTTGCTGGTGACACGAGCTGGGTGCTGCTGTCAACTTGCTGGAGGGAAGGAATGCCACAGGGACCTTGACAGGCTTGGGCCCATGGGAGCCTTTTGAAGTTCAACAAGGCCAAGTGTAAGGTCCTGGATCATGGTATCTGTCCCTGGAAATGTTTAAGGCCAGTTTAGGTGGGTCTTTGAGCAACCTGGTGTAGCAGAAGTTTTCCCTGCCTAAGGCAGGGGGTTGGAACTTGATGGTCTTTAATGTCCCTTCCGACCCAAACCATCCTATGATTCTGTGATTCTACAAGTATGAGCTGATGTGTTGGTAAAAACATGCTCAGATAAAAGTGCTAGAAAGATAAGAAGCCCATGTCTTTTCCACAAGAGGTGACTGATAAGGTGAAAAATACACAACTGAGTGAGGATCTATGCAAGGTTGTAAGCCTGTTTCTAAAACCCAGCAGTGAGAGCAAACCTTGAGTGCTGCTTTGGAGCAATGGCCGAGAAGAAGAGCAGGAAGAGAAATAGGGTTTTAGCAAGAAGGTGGTAAGGTTACAATGCTAAAAAACTGATAAAACCTTCTATGAATTCGTCAGCATTTCTTCTGAGAAAAGGACGTCATTGATCTACAAAGGCAGGGAATGTAGTTTTTTAAAAGGAATTACCATATAATCATGTTTCATAGACCATTATTCCAAACCAAATCCAGAGAAAATGTAATATGAAAGTCAGTCTGCCATTGTAGAGGTGGGCTTTGCATTTATCAGTTTAAATTTGGCTTTAAAACCAAAGAAGGCCAGTTACTTATTCTGATAAAACTGCTGTGCAGTGCCCTTCCATCTCTCAACTTCATCATGAAAACTCAAAAGGAGTTTCAAAACAGACACATTATGAGATTCATTTGACAAAAATCATCATTCACTTCACGTTCTTCTCCATAATCTGGAATAGATGGCGTGCCCGGAGGACGGCTGAAAGCGGATATGTGCCTCCTATCCCACCAAAGCACAGAGATCCCTGGCTCATAATGGTCCTTTCGGACCTTGACCACGCCTGTGGTAACTCAGAGCAGGCTGAAAGCTGCTGCAGGCTGTGCATGGGAAGGCAGAGGAGTTGGGTAAAGCTCAGGAAATGAACTAGCTCGGGGAACCCCAGGGGGAATCAGATCATGTTAGGTCAAAGCTCACCACGAGAAGTGATGCCTTCGAACCTGGACAAAATGGGACTAAAAGCATTGTTGTGGAATCCTGGTCTGTGACTGATACAAAGATGTAGGAAATTTGACCCTAGTAAACAAATTCCGGTTGCATTCATATGTTAACTAAGAAAGAGGTGTTCTTGCCTCCACTTACATTTGTGTCACTGAGGAGAAAGCCCAAAGCTGTTGATTTTTTCAGGAAGATCAGCCTGGTATAGGCTGCAGGAAGGTCCTGGACACAGGAGTTCTGGTTGAGCACAGCTAAATCCATGAGCTTTCTCTACAAAGCTCTTCATTTGTAGCATTTTCAGGCAATTTTTGGAGTGGATCTTTTAACTCCTAGAAATAAGCAAGTTATCCTCATTATCACTGCGTTACAGCCTCATCCATGACAGCAGCGCTGGTTCATGTGCTACACAAGTGCCTGAGCATGTTCTCTCAGTGTGAGTTAACCTTTAACACAAATCAGCTGAGACTCTGACCCACATAAACTGTGACCTTACAACAGGGCATTTCTTCTCCCCTTCAGTTTCAAACATAGCAGCTCATCTTTTCACTTACATGAAGATCTTTTACATCAATTACATCTGAATGTTATGCTATAATTAAGATCCCTTTGCACCAAAAAAGTGGTTCAAAATGCATTAATTACATTAAATAAGCACACAAGAGACTGTCTTGCATTTTTTGTTCCTCATCTAAGAATTCTGTGAAGCCAGCCGCAATTCACAAAATTACTCAACTTCACTATCATTTCCCCTTAAATTCTTAGACCCTTTGGACATCTTACTGGTTTCTATGAGAGCTCTCAAGCAGCCATAAATATGTTACTGTTCCTATATCCCACTGTGTGTACCTTTGCTAAATCCTTCACACCAGGTTTTCCTCAAAAGCTGAGAATTTTCCACAGCTGAGGTTTTACCTGCTGAGTTCTGCAGACAGACTCTCCTGAGATGCTGACCTCACTTGTTCAATGATTCCTCTCCAGCTACTGCATTCTTACACAACTGTACAAAGGAGTTCTGGCTGGTTGTAAGAACCAGGGAAAGGCTTGTCCAAATGTATTCAGAGGACTTAAATGTAACAGCAGAGACAATCCTGTTAATCCACAAGGTAATTAAAAAAATTCATCTTAAGTGCCCAGGAGTTTATCTTCATTGTCTCTCCTCCTGTTATTATGTAAAGAACATTTTTGTTTAATGTTAAATTCATTATTATGGCTGTGAAACTGGGTAAGAGTTTTAGATGAGTATAGAAATTATGGAGTAATTACACAGGAGTGGTCATTAGTAGGGGAAGACAGAAAGGAATGCCTAGTTGGGAACAGTGATCTTCCATAATTCCTCAAAATACCAAGATTGCTGAATATTCACCTCAAAAGACAGATTCTTTGCTATTATTTCATTTTACAATGGCTTTGTCCAAATGGGAGTATCAGGCAGAATTCTGCTTTGCTGGTTTCTGGTGTCTTTAGTACAGTGAAAATAAATGATGAAGAAACCCCGTGCTGATCAAAAATAGACCATTTGCAAAGCTTACTGGAAATCTTTGTGCACGAAAAAGGAAGGGTTGGAAGCTCTGACCACATGAAACACAAATCACAGTCCATGTTCAGCATACCTGGCTAGCAGCACCCAAAAGGCTGGAGGGATAGATCTTGCTAATGCCATATAGCACATTCTCCCTCTGCACTGCCTGTTCAGTTCCTCTGGGATGGAAGGAAAGATAATGGCAGTCTCTGGCTTCATGCCTGTCATTGCCATGACACTGCCATACGTTCCCTTCAGCATTGTGTATGTCTCCCTTTACCTCTCAGCAGCAGCAGCAGCAGCATCAGTTACTCAACAGGAAACGTCTCGAAATAAGCCTTTCATCTGAGGAGTCTGCCAGAATGAAAACACTTTTAGAAAGAGACAACTGATCTCATAAACAGAAATAAATCTAAAATTAACTGAAACTAAAATCACATGTTTCCCCCCCCTACACCCCCACCCAGGTCTCTGGATGTTGGGAACCTTGAGCTCTATTCTGAAACTAAATTAGACTCACAGTCTGACCTCAGGCTCAAACTTTGGTGGAGTGGCTTAAGATGATATGTTCCCTACTTAGATATAAATGCACAACTTTAGATCCCCGTACTCACAAGTTGTTTCCTAGAAACAAAAATCTTATGATTTTCCGTTCAATTAGATTGTGTATCTTAATTAATTCCCTAGTCTTTCTCTGAAGCAAATCATCAAATAGAAGAGACATCTGCACCGTTCTAATTGACTTAAATAGAAATAATGAATGTACAACCTTTGGGTTGATTGGACACCTGGATTATTTCTCACTGAGAAAAATAATACATCTATCCACAAGCAAATTTTGGGAAGAGAGAGTGTGGTAATGTCATCAAAAAAGCATTAGGATGAAAAGTGGACTAGAATTACACACATTTACTGAATAGAGCCTACACTCCATCCACTGTTAGGGCTTCACTTTGAAGACTGAAGTGAAACAGCAACAGTTTCTTTCTTTCTGAGATTTCCATAACAGAGGAGAAGGGAGGATCTGGTCCTTGTACTTAGCTATAGACTATCTAGGAATTCTTCTGAGTAAAAAGCACCAGGATTTGCAGTTGCCACCTTAATTCCCTCTGATGGAAATAATTCCACTGAATTTTTTTTTTCCAGAGACATTGGGTTTACATTTTATTAAAAGGATAAAACTGTTGTTATACCTAGAAAGCAAGAAGCCTTTCTGAAAAAAATGTATCTTGAACTAATTTTTACAGAATACAGACCATTTACTTCACAAAATTAAACTCTTGTACTTGGAATTTCACGTACAAAACACAAACCTCAGGAACAATTCCTGTAAGGATTCGTTTAACAGGCTTCATTATGTGTAAAGGGCATAAAGCAATCAAAAACCTAAAATGGCTGCTTGGCATGATATTGTTCTGTGGCTGCAAGCATGATTTACAACTGTGCATTTTCTGCCCTTGTTTCTTTAGCTTAGTGCTGAATTATAAATGAACAACTGGATCCCGGCATTCTTCTTCTAGTTTGAAAATAAAATTAACCTGTTTGAGGGACATTCATTTCTTTAACACATTCAATCAATGAATTCTTTATAAGGAAATGCTTTATTTGAAGAAAAAAGACCCCAACCACTCTCAAACCCTTCAGCTTTGCTCTTAAATGAAGAGTACAGATAACTAGATGTAAAACCAGGCCAAACAATTCCATGTCAGCTTGTTTGATGCAGTTCAAGTAACGGGGGATAACCAATTCACAATGCTTTGTGTGAACAAATATTCACGTAATGAAAAGGCAACTGGTTTGCTTTGGCTTGATTTGAATTTAGATGTGCAGTAAATTTGTCTACTGAGGTAGGTATTTGACAACACGTGAAGTCTGCAAAATCACTTTCAGTCTGCCTGACAACGTGGATCTTTTTGTCTGCACAACACTTGTGGTCCATATCTGTTATTAAATAATGTACACAAATCCTGGAACAAACGAATCATAAATAATTACTGAGCTTTTTTTTATTAAGAGATGACGCAAGTCCCTGCCTCAGGGGCTTGCTGTCTGCCTCAAAAATGGGCTAAAAAGATGGAAAATTATACACAACATCAGAAATTAGCAGGGGTCTGGCACTGTTCAGTGCTAAAGGCCTGAGAGAAGATGTTGGTATGAAGGACGAGGAGACAGAACTGTGAAGTTCAAAGCCAAGAGCACATCAACACTAAAAAGCCATCAAAGTTTTACTTTCACACTGGGTGTAATCTCAAGACCTGCTGGAGGGAGAATCACCAGGTAGCTAGTCCTTGCTGTATTTCAAGCTCTGTCACAGCTAGACCTGAATATTTATCATTAAACAGATGCTTATCCAGGAAGGTGCGACCCATCTAAGGAATGCTGCTGTTGTCCCTCGTGTTTGCGGGCCCCCAGCTGGGCACGGAGCTTGTCCTTGTGCCTTTCCAAAAGCCCCAGCATGGGGCCCTGCATGGCTCCGTGGGGCATTCCCAGGGGCTCAGGCAGACTGGTGGAGGCGACTGTCCAGGCACTTTGCATCCTCTGACCACAGCCACCAAAATAGCTCTCGAGCTGTCAACCACAGCCCTGGGGAGCAGGGAAGGTTCTTCATCTCTCTCCTTGTATTACAGACCTGGATTAGGCTGATTTAGCCCTTTTTTTTTTCTTTCTTTTTTTTTTTTTTTTTTGTAAATAAGGCATCAGAATCTGCCAACAACATTCCTCTCATTTTATCTGATCTCATAAGAACTATTTTTAGTAAGAACTGGTTTGCCCTGAAAGAAAGCTATTCTCTAAAAAAAGCTTTGTACACTTAAGACATATGGGACAGAAGGAAGCCTGCATCTAGCATTACTTTTTTCTTTGAGTCACCAGAAAAACCCTGAAATTGCCCTTTTTAGCAAAGAGAAAAGATAAATGGGTTTGTTCTGAATCAAAAATAATAGATATGTGTTGTGCCATTCTTGACAACCTTTTCTGAAGTCTCATTAGCTCCCAGAACATGTGCATAGCTCCTACCTCTAAGAAATCTACACAGGTGTAATTCCACTGAAGTAACAGCTGAATAGCTGTAGTAGAATGACAGCTATTTTTGTCACTTCTCTCACAAAAATTAATTGAAATAGACACTTCACAGAGGTAGCAGCAGCCAGTCCCCCTTTCTGACAAGCTCAGAAGCACTGGAGACATTGCTTAGGGTCATCATACCCTGTATTTTGGTGCACAGACTTAGTGAATGGTATGCGTGTTATGCTTACTAAGCTACTTTGGATAAACATGGAAAAAATCTAGTGGTGTAGTTGTCACAGACCAAAGTGGTTTCATGTGCTGTGTGATTTGAAGGGAGATTCCTTTGCTGTGTCTCATTTACCTTTTATACATCTCTGCTGCTCAGTATTTCATAACCACTCATTCTCTGGATGCCCACACTGACATTGTTATATACATACAGGCATAAAAAAATGGGAACTGTGCACGTCACACTGTAGTCCACAAGCAGCTTTACTGCTCTTCGCCATGTTTGGGAACAAAGGGAAAGGGATGTCAATGACGTGTGTCTCACAGTAGAACAATTTCCTTTTCACAATTGGAAAACAGAGCTCCTCTCTTTTACATATGATTTAAGTACACATGCATAGCCTTGGGACATCAGGATCTGGGCGAAAACCCTCCCATGTTTCATATGTAAATCAGTGACAGCTGTGGTCGCGTGCTAAATGATAAACAAGCTGGCGAGGTGGAGTCAGCAAAAAACTTCAATTTTTAACGTCATTTCTCAAGCCGTGATCCTGCAAGTCACAAGGACTTTTGAGTATGTTAGGCCCTGTCATGAATTAGCTGTTGGCACAACTGATACAGCAGCAAACAGCATCCTAGATAATGAACTTCCTTGGGAAAAGAACTGCTTGTGTCTCTCTGGCACGCAGCACAAGACCACCTTGCTGATTCCTGCCTTTCCTGGCACACCTGGAGTGCACTCACTGTGCCTCAGTCATTGTGAATTCCTGGAATCCATTGACACCATGGGGAGAGAATGATGATATTTGGAATGCAACGGGAATTGAAGGTAAATGTGGGATCTGTTTCTCCCTCCTGTCCCCTGTGGCACTCTGAAATCACCCTGTGATGCCTCTGTGTCTCCATTTCTGCCTCCACGGTGATAATTTCCCCATCCTAGGAAGTCTGAGAGCCTGTAAATGTGTTTAATGTGAACTGAGGTCTTTGGCTGCAGTTCTCAAAGCAGATGTAGCCATTTCGTAAAGGAGGTTGTGACATAATGGAGAATGGAGAATAAAGATAAGGCTTCCTGTGGCTGAGGTTTTTACACTCTCCATTTAATTCACTGGGGGTTTTTTTCTGAATTACAGTATTCCAACATTAGCAAGTACTAACAATGACAGCTGCAAGTGACACTGTTGGGCATCCACCTCAGCTCAATATTTTGGGATAATTCTAGCCCAAGTAACCCAGGTAAGAAAAAAGGGTATCATATTGGATTAAAAGTCACCTCCTTTCCTGTAGTAATCCTAGCCCATCCTAACTCTGAAGGAGGGAGGAATCCTGAACGCTGATATCAAACAGGCACCTTTTGCTGCTCCTTTCACAAGCCTCTCAGTTTGACCAAACCTCTGACAGTTGCTTTTCTGTCATTCAGTCAAGAATGGGCAGGCTTGGATTAAACGTGTGTGCTGTGACAGAGACCTGGGTGGAAGCACACACACAGGGGGAGCAGCCCTGTGGCAAGATATTTGGGGTACCTGGAGCACCATGGAGCTTGGAAGCAAGGGAGCCTAGGATGAGGGCTAGAAGAAAGAATATGACAACTAGCAGCTGGAATACAGCAATGGTGGGGACTAAAACCTGAAGCTGAAAGGAGACTGAGAAACAGGGATGGAGACAAGGAGATGTAAGGCTAAAAGGGGGAGAAATTGGGAGGGTAAGAATGAAAAGCTAGAGTAACTAGGAGTTGAGCACTTCAGAGTTGTGTTAAGAGCTGACTCAGTGCCTAGATGGGTTCCTCCCAGAATTTGGAATAGAACCCAAAATTTATGATATGCAGTATATTTTTCTATTTTTCCTACTGAGATCTACTAAAAAAATGGACACCTTTTCTCCTTGCAGCCTGTGCTGGGATGATCCACTTCTGCACAGTGAGAGCTGTCCGTGAACCTCTGCTTCAATCTGTGAAGGAATTTCACTGGAAACTCCTTCCAGTGAGACAAAGAGAACTGAATGTAGCAACATGTGAAAGGAAATCAACTTTCCTTCCTTAAAAAGCTAAGAAATTCTTTGATATGCATGTGTTTGTGTGTATATATATACACACACACATATAAAGTAGTGTGATGGGAACTGGTAATGTCACTGTAATGTTCAGAAAGCAGGAAGTACAAGAATACAACAATTGGAGCTCAACCATTGCTCATCTGCTCTGAGAGCTTCCATTTTTATCCAGTCTATTTCTTACACCTCGCGCAGAGGTTCCTCCAAGTCATCTGGTGCACTACGGTTACTTCAGCCTTTTATTCTTAGGAAGTGTTTGGCCAGTGGGAGTCCCTAAGTCGGAGATCCAGTCTCTTCACAGACAACCTCACAATCTAAAGAATCTGGACTGTAATTCCATAGCTGGAACTTTTCACTGCAGTGCTCAAATAGAACTCAACCAACCCCCAGCTTATCTCGCTGCTCTTCCTACTCTTCCTCCTTTTATATTTTCTTTGCTTCTTGGGCTTTTATTTATTTTTTTTCACACTTTTTCAACAAAAAATGAAAGCATTCTAAATTTCTTCATCGCTCTTTTCCTTTCCACCTCTTCTGTTTCTGTGCTTCTTTTCCACAATTAGCTCTTTTTTTTTTCTTCTTCTTCATTTTTATTTCCCTCTCCTATCAAAGGGAATGAAGCTTGAGCCTGGATCTTGCATTATCTCAGTAATTATTTGATCCCGTATAAAGCCTTCAGACCACCACTATAATCACAAGAGTTAAAACATCTTTTTTTTTCCTTTTAATTTTATTTTCAATAAAAACTGATCCTAGGCAGTCTTCCAATTATGATATCAGTCATGTAACGTTTGCCTGAATTTGCTGACATCCTGGAAGAATGATCTCAAGAGGTGTATTCTCCTGGCTGAAAGGGCCAGCAATGACACATCAGAGTCAGTCGTTAGCCTGGCCACAGCTGATTGTTTCGGGGGTTGGAATGGTCCACGTGGAGAGAATGGAGCCCCCCAAGAGGCAGGATCTGGAAACAGCTGGAATAAAGATGTGCAGGAAGGATGAGGGGTTAGGAAAAGAAAATCCAAGGAGAAAAAGGAGGAGCTTAAGAGCCCAGAGGCAGAAGCAGCAGTAGCCTAGAGCAGAGGTTTTCTTATTGTGATGGAGAACAGGAGTATAAGAACTGATTAACTTGTAGTTATAACATAATTTTAATTTCTGAAAAAGCCTCCTGGTGGTATCAGTATGAGAGCCAGTGATGACTGGGGTGATTATAGTGAAACACCAAAGCCTGCTTTCTTTTCTCCTCAGCTCTGCTCTATCATCTTCCTTATTCATCCCTATTTCCTCTACCTAGACCTATCCAGCTCCTACAGGAGTTAACAGGAGCTTTGCCATCAACTCCAGGAAGAGCACAGTTGTGAATTATTGTAAATTGAGGCCAGCTTTGGCAACAGGCTCACAGAAGGGCCAGTTCCACATCAGGAAGCAGGGGATGTTTCACTGACAGTGTTCATGCACTGTGGAGCAATAAAACTACTGGTTTCTGGCATAATATGGAGCAACATGACAAAAAAAAAATTGCAGAATCCACAGTATTATCCTACCCACAGTTTTCTACTGATCCTAATTACAGTTCTGTTGCTAAAGCTGTATAATTTGATTTTCAACAGCACACCAAAAAGGCAGGAGCTCAGCAGTTCCCAGAGCGATTGCAGTTTGCTGGACAAATGTGCTTTGCTTCTGGTCAGGACTTAGGTGACTAATTAATTAAGAAATTAGATGTCCAAACATGTCTCCAATCGGTCTACAGAACAAGAACAGTTAGTTAGGGGCGGCATGTCAGTACGTCACCCCAAATGTTTGAAGTTGATGGTAGCTCTTCGCTCTGATGGCAGATGGTGGATCCAGTGGAGGGCACAGTGTTCTGGCACTTTCATTCCAAGGGTAGCTTTCATAGATTCAGAGAGTGGTGGCACTTGGCCCTCATGCATATGACAGCAAAAATAACTGCTGAAAAAGGAAGATGCCATTTTACTCACCTTGTGTATTCTTGTTTGGACCTTAAAGCACTCTGCCTTTCTCTTATTTCATACATGTGTATTTTTGTTTATTTTGCCACTGAAGTCCCTAATCTTTTTTTGGTCTAATTGCTGTTGACATGCAATTGTCATATACCACAAGCTGACTCTGCCAGATGAGCACTGCTGTGGTAGAATCATGAGCTGCCACCCTCAGCTAACCTGTCCTTCTGAAGGAGGTTTCCACCTGATGCAGCAGGAAGTCTTTGCTTCCACTCCTGCAGAGACATCAGTGTAAACCCAGTCAAAAATCCAGTCAAAAATCCAGCTGAGGTGAATGTAAGCAGCCAACCAGGCTTTCCCTGAGGAAACTGAGGAGGGACACACTCTTTGCACCCTAGGTTGCCTGGATGGCAATAATCTCCAGCAAAGCAGCAGGTGGGGAGCCAAGGCAGCCACTCCTGCAGCTGCTGCAGCAAAATTCACCAGAGCTCGTCTCTCAACATGGAGTAATGTTCTTGGCATTCCTGGGAATCAGGCTTCCTCTGACTAAACTCAAAAGTAGCAAGGGACATGATTTTAGATTATTACTGATTTTGTTTCATTTTCAAAGGCAGCAAGATTAAAATTTGAATTCTAATTATCTGCTTTTTTTTTTTTAAGTCACAGCAGCTAACTAATTCCCATCAGTGCTTTCCCTAAGATCAGAAGCAAAGCTGCCACTAAAATATATTTTTTTTCAATTCCAAGCCAGTCATATAAGTACAGTGACTAAGATAAATCAGTTCCATGGTGCTCTCATTCTGTGTTTAATAACAAAATAAAAGCAAAAATTACTAATGAAACCCCAAATCCTGCAGGGTGTTGAAAATTGCAGACTGTTGTCTGAGCTTGCACTCTGACCCCAGCTTATGTTTGTCTGCTAGTGCACAGTAAGCACACATGATATTATAGAGCAAACTAAACACACAATTAAGCCAATACATTCAGGCAGATAAAACTAATGAAAGGTTTAGCTCTTCTCAAAAAAATAATATGCTCGGTAGAAGACAATCTCTTGAAGCGTGTGGAATGTCTTAACATAATACATTGCCATGCTTAGATTTTCAAAACTGCAAAATACAGACATTTATAGGTACGTGTCTCAAATTTAAAATAATCTTTTGGGAAGGAGCAGACAGTATCTTTTTTCTGACACACTGAAAGGGAATAATGTTCATTGTTTATGCATTTGCTCAAGCAGTGGAATTTTACACGGCCAAACTACACTTCATCAGATGTGTATCAGTTTAAATTAGCTCAAAATCCAACTCAACGTTCATTTTTAGATCACAGTCTTCCGAGGAACTGATTTATCAGGGTGCCAAAATCCAGATGCACTACAAATAAGCCAGGAAAAACAAATAAGCCTCTTGGCATAAAACAAATGAGCCGGGGGGAGGAAAGAAATGTGAAAAAAGGAACAGCTTAGGGAAAGTAAGAAAAAACCTGCCAGTGGGAAGAATGCACAGTTTCAGATTCCAGACACTACCCCACTTGGATTTCCTCATGTTCCACCTTCCCTCCAGCCCTTCCTTTTTTATTTTTATTCTTTTTCCTTTTTTCACCATTGCCTTCTGGACCACCTGCCCTGCTCACATCCATCAGCTCTCCAGTTTTGCATTCCTTTTTTAAACCACATGTCTTTAGCAAACCCTATCAACCATGTAGAGTGCCTGAATGAGAACAGTTTGGAAGGGCCAAAAAGCTTTGGGCATGGTCTGAGCAATGGTAGCTGCCTGGGTATGCTTTGAGCTCCCAACAAATACAGAAACAATCATGCCAAGAATAGGATCTTAAACTGAAACATTGTTAATAGCAGAGCCATACCATCCTTCTGTCAGGTATATTGGTTTGCTGATTCTGGAGCTGTAAAGACTTTGTAGAAGAGGAAAATTTGTAAGAGAGGAAAAAGTGAAGGAAAATTGAAATGTTTGTATATTACCAGTCCTGTTGAGAAACAGTGAACTACCCTTTGAGAATTTGGGCATTAAAGGTAAAATACTTCTGGCCAGAGGCCAGGTCTCCTTAGCAGGGGAGCAGCCCAACAGAGAGAAATCCTCCTTCCTGCACAAACTTTTCATTAATGGTGGCTAATTAACCTGGTGATTGGTTAAAAATTTAACATATTTGTCAGGTCTGACTCACTTCTTATTCATCCCTATTTAAGAACACAACAGTGTCTCATCTCCGTCCATGTTCATGCAGTCTGGCTTGTGTAGAGAGGTAAATGAACTCAGGAGAAGTTAGATCTCTTAGATCATGCAGAAGAAACTGTTTTATCAGGTAGCCCTGCGTGTAAGACAGTCAGTGCCACAACATTATAGGCTGTTCTTCATTTTGCTTCTTTTGTTTCCTTTCAGACTCCCCAGAGGCTTTAGTTTGTATTCATTCACTCTCTCAAACGTCTTCCCAGATGCTCAAATCCCCCTTCTGTTATTGCAGTTTCTTTCAAATTTGTCTGGATCCCTTGTGCAGAGTCAGGACTTTACTGTTCCTTAGCTCAGCATTCTCCTGGCTGGACTCCAGCTCAGGTAATTATATCCAGGGCTCTCTCAGACTTTTCTCTTCAGCAGTCTTTGGAGAAGTTATTCTTCCTTTTCTTTTCCAGACTGCTTTATAACACTGCAGGTGCTGGGAACTGCTGGGATGTGTATTTTGGAGAGGCTGTGCGTTATGCATTAGGGGTGAACCAACACCTTCCGCAGTGGGACTGAAAGTACTGACACAGCTTCCTTTCTTTGCCATTTCCACGCTATTTTAAGTGGGCAGTTGTCACACCAAGCACAGGCTGAAGGACAAAAATTTGGTCCAGATGAATATGTTGATGCCATTTGAATGTGGAGACTTCGCCCTCTAATTTCCTACTCTGAATCTAGCCCGGATTTGTTCAATAGCTGTTCAGTGGCTTATGTCACTTGAGTCAGTTGTCACAAGATGCTCACAAAAATAGATTCCTCTCTTATTGGGAGAAATATCAATACAGAGGCTAAAGAGAGAACAAGTACTGCTAGAGGTAATGCTGCTACATCAACCTGGAGGGAAATTACAAAGCAAAAGCGGTAGAAAACTTAATTTTGCAATGCCTCTGTTCAATCTGCTCATTAACCAGCACTTCTCTCTTATATTTATCCAGTGCTAGGTCAAAGACAGTTCAGGGTATCCTTTCCAAAGAAAAGGATTCATAAAGAATCAGCAGGAGTCTAAAACATGTAAGAGAGAAAAAGTATTTTCCTTCTTAACTAAGAAGCATGAACCATAAAGTTAGACAAATTTCAGAAAGAAAAGGAGATATATAGTAAAAAACAAGATAGGGAATAGTAATTTATCTACTTACTAGACACTGCTCATTTCCTGCAGGACATGGGCATGAGAACTGGCTGCAAGTACTTGTGCAAGCTCACGGAACTGCTCACTGCAGCACAGTTCTTCCCAAAGAAAAGGATCTTCGCACCTCAAACAAGTAAATTCTGATCAATTCTCACTCCCTCACCCTGGAGGAATTTGAGCTGTTGCTATCAGCAAAAGTTTAAGCTGTTCCCTAGTCTGGGCAGAACTGCTGCACTCAGAAAAATCTTGGGAAGACAAATGATTCAGGAGAGGTCAATCTGTGCTTCCAAGAACCCTAAGAAATGCTTTCCTAATCTAAACTTGAAGGTTTTACTTTCACCTTGGGCCACCTCTCAGGGAAGGATGGTCAGGGAGCAGCCTCATCCGCTTGGCCTCACTTGGAATGGAGCTTAAGCCAAATTACCACCAGAGGATCTTTCACGCCCGTTCTGCACCCACAGGGAAATCCTTCATACCATGGAAATTCCTACCAAGGAAAAACAATCAAAGAAACATCTATCTGATGCAAAAGTAATGTAGACTATATTCAGTATTTTTTTTGTTTTCTTTTCCCCCCAAATCTACAAGTTTTAAAAGCTGCCAGCTCCAGCTCAGCTTTCATGTTAAAAAATCCCATTTATACCCAGTGAGGCTATGACTGGACTTGGATCACTTACTGAATTAGGTTCTCCAGAGTAGTCACAACCATTACACTCTGCACGTGACGATGTCCAGCCAGCTGAGACGGTTTCTGCACTTGTCCCAGAAGTGAATAGAGGGGAGGGGAAGGAGCAGGGGTCTGTGGAAGTGTACATCTGGAAGTTTAAGTTGACCCTGCTCCAAAGTTAGCACAGGCCCTGTGCAGTTCTGAAGACAGGACCTAGCCAGTGCAAAAATAGCTGGCCAGGTTCACCAGGTTCACCTTCCTCCCCCTCTGCTAAACAGCCCTTTCATGCAAAAAGAAATTGACCCCCACTGTACTCAGTAACATTTTTATCCTCCCTCCCCTGCCGTTCAGGGGTACGTGAGCAGTCATAAATCCATATTTAAAGTGCTGCTGACTGCTTTAGAACTTGGATAGTAAAGGAAATAAAGTAAGCACATAAGCATGTATAGCCCTTGCACTGTTAAACATGGCATCTACTGCTGGGGATAACTAAAAGCATGGTTGACTAAGGAACTAAATAAAACTGTACGGCACTACTGTATGATTTATATCACATGGGTTTTTCTGTAATTTTTGTAAGTGGAAACCAGGATTGGGTGCAGGACATGTTTGCACAAGACAACAGGAACAAACATATTTTAGGATTCTTACTGCAATCGAAGCACTGGGGACAAGGAAAGAGTGAAAGTATACAAACATACTTGGGCACTGGAATTTTTATGAAGGAGAAATATTCACTCTATAATGGTATCCATGTGGAATGGATGCTGTTGGCTTACATTATACCAGATGATTGATGATGGTGCAGCATAAATAGGTAATGAGCAATGTAACCTGTATTATTTCATGCATGTTTATTTTCAAGAGGTGATAGAAGAATAAAGTAAATTCTACAGCTTCATAAATTTCAGCATCTGTTTCTTTTTTCTGTTTGAAAACTTTAAACATCAATCAGGTTTTGGGACCTGCAAGCAGGCAAGTAAAAATTGCTTCCTCATATCCAACTCAGGATTTTCTTATTAGTCACTATGAGTTAAGATGTCTAATGTAAGAATAGCAGCAGTTTAATCTTCCACAAACCCAAATATTTCAAGTACATTGCTAATATTACCAGGTGAATTTGCATTGAGCAGCCATATGCATTTTATCAAAGAGAAGCAGAGGCACTGCTTCTCTTTATGGAAGTTATGGATCAAATTTTCAAGAGTGCTGCCAGTCTTATTCACTGCAGGGTCTTTACACACAGGGCAAGCTCACCATGGTGTTATCCTCACCTTAATTTAGTCATTTAGTGAAAGAGCCTCAGACTGTTCCTACACATTTCTGCAAAGGCAGTGACAATCTCCTGCTCCCGAAATTCATTAGAACAGTTGTGTATTTTCCTAAAGAAAATGCTGTCAGAGAAACAAAAGGAATGCTTGAAATACTGCTTTACCAGAAAGTCCTTTTTGGCTGCATGATTGCAAACATTTGTAGATGAGTGAAACTGTTTTGAGTCAAACTTAAAAAAGAATGTGGAAATAACCATTAGCAAGCCAGAGGTGCCTGTGAAGATCATAGAGGATGTAGAGAGAGATATTAAGAAAAGTGCTGCGATTCAGCTGGGAAAGATCAAAGAGAGCCAGATTAACAGCCAGGGGACATCAGAGTACCATAGAAGTTGCTGAGGATGTAGGAAAAGCCTGTGTAGTGCTGTGGGACATAAGGGAAGCTGAATAAGATATGTATGTCAAGAAACATCCCAGGGTGATACAGAAAACCAGAGGACACATCATCATGGCAGAGTTGTCTGAGAAGGCCTCACAGCAGTGTGAGATGCAAGCCTCAGGATGGTGAGGAAAACCAGAAAAGGCTGAGAACTGCTGGGGGCACACAAAACAGTCAGCTAACACAGGGGAATGTTACTGAATGCAACCACATCAAGAAGGGCTAACAGTGTTGGGTAGAGCTACAAGGATGTTTGAAATAACAAAGTCAGAGTGTCTATATTTTACGGGGAATAACACAGGATGCTGAACATCAGGGACCAGTAAAGGTAAATGAAGAAGCAATTAGAAATATGCCAAGGAGAAACACATCATATCATGAAATAGGAAAAAAATTAATTGCTAGAGAGCATAAAGGAGAATCTGGAAAATGCTTTCAGCAAAAAGCTACCCAGGCTTAGGAACCTTCTTGGAGCAGCTGCTGAGCCTGAAGAAGGCTATAGCATGTTAGGGAAGGAGAGAGCAACCATAAGGTGCCAGAAACAGTGAAGCAGATTGTAAGCTGAATGACAAATGTGTAAGCTGCTGGTTGCTATAAGGGGCCCCAGTGTCAGGAAATGTTGGAGCCTGCTGTAGTCCTTCTGGAGGCAGCTAGGAAGGATGCAAGTTGAAAGAACTCTGTATAGGTTGAATAGCATCAAGAAACATCAGAGAAGACCATGAATACCTTTAAGTCTGCTCAACAGAGGGATCCAGACTAAGGCAGTGAATTATTAGAGTGGCTAGCTAAGCAGCCACATAGAAACCAAGGCAAGACTGTGCTCTCCCAAGTGCCCAAGGTACCAGGAAAAAGCTCGAGAAAGAATGCAGATTGCATTCAGGGGACTGAAGAATCCTGCATATAAACCAGGAACAACTGAAAGCTGTGAGAGCTGTCAGGAAGCACAGGGTAAGGTCACAGACTGAAACAACTCAGATGTCTGGTTTCACTGTTTGACTAATAGAAGAAAGATGTGACCCAAGATAATCCTGCCTGCTTCTCTTTTGGAGAACAGAACCCCTTTCAGTACTGTCTTAAAGCAATGAATGCTTCTTGCTGGACAACGGTGCAAGGCCATGTATGGAAAATAGCTATCTATCCTATGTCATTGTATGTGTTTAAACTGGGCCTTGGAAACCACACGAGACCAGGAGAGGAAAATATTCTCTTTGGGACAAGGGAAACTCTTAAAGGACTAAGTTGTGCTTAGGTCTGTGTGCTGGTGCAGAGAGCTCCTATGTCCTCCTCAGCACAGTTACAAGCAGGTAAATATCCCCATTCTTTATCATGAGTTTATAAAACACTGAGAGGGAGTAAAGCAGCTCAGAAAATATGTTTTATTCATGCGTTCATCTAACTCCAGAGCATTGGTCTTAAATACAGTAACATGGCCAATGTATTTTTAATTCACAGTGCCAACTGGCTCTGGAGCAATGCCTTGCTGGAGCCTGGGCAGAGCAAGGGCCTCAGCCCCCATCTGGCAACCCAGTTTTGCAGAGGAGACACTCTGAAACCTGCTCCTTGCTGCACATCTTCCCTAGGGAATACCAGTCAGCACCAGGACTTCAGCAGCACAGCTCCTCCCTCCCTCTAGCACAGCTCAGCCCCAGGAGAGCCATTCTGCAGCCTGAGTTTGGATGGGGAGGTGCAAAGGGGAAGAAGACAAAGAGTTATTTTTCATGAGATCTGCTGCGGAAGGCTGAAAACAGCCAGGTTTCCAACCTCTTTCCTTTGTTTGCCTTGGGTCTCTCAGTTTCTATATCAGGCTGTGGTTCAGCTTCCATTAGCGCTTCCTCATCAACATCGCTAACAATGGTTTCCTCACTGAGGGTATCACTAGGATTATACTTACTGCCAGAATCCTCTGGCACAAAATCAGTGTCTGAGTCAGAGCAGAGAAATAATTAACCCTCGTGATACTTCTCTGAAGAATGAACAGAATACCTAATAAGATTTATGGGACATCAAGCTGATCCTGCTCCTAAGGAGAAAAGAGTCCGCTTGCTGAAGTTGTCATCGCCACCAAGGAGAGAAGAGGCTCCTGAGTGGACACAGGAGACATCCTCACCTCACCCTAAGGCAACCTGCATTCCCTTAATTGAGTTAGTTACCTTACGTGTCCAAACAGCAAACCACTTGTTTACTGCTCTGGCCCTGGATTAGATCATGGTTTCATTGCCTAAAAAAACTATCAGAGTCAACGGAGTCTCAGCTTCTGCGAAACTGGCCAGGCTGGAGGCAAACAGGGCAAGACTATCTCACAGGAAATTACCAGCATTTGATTTGCAAATGGCCTTCAAATACTCCTGATCATATTCTTGTTATGTAAGACTAGATTTATCATTCAACCTACAACTCCAGAACTGAAATAGAACAGTTGGAAAATTCTCCCCACATATGGAGAAGAGTCTTGCCCCACAGAAGAGAAATAAGCACCAAAATATATACACATATGTAGGCTTTTGCTATTTTCAATGCTAGAGACAAGAGTTTTCCTTCTCTCCAGAAAGTAATCAGTCACTTCAGTGGCAGACATTTGCAAGCAAAACTAATTAACTTTCTAGGTCCAGAAGGATCCCCTCCCGAAAGCTGGTAATTTGTCTCAGTGGGGTAGGAGAAGGATAGTACAGTCCTAGCTGGCTGGGAGGGATCTCTGGAGAAGTACATATGATACAGATTTCTGTCTGCTAAAAACCAGAAGTCTGCTAAGATCTGGAAGCCTCAAAATCCTTTCACTTCTGCTGGGAATTTAGTTCAAAGCAGCTGCATGTAAATGCTGCATAGCAAATGCTACGACTGGCAAATCTTTCTCATGATTCTTGTTTTTAAATCAACAAGAGTAAGCTATATAGAAGAGGAGCTAGCTTTAGGGCAGCCAGTTTTACCCTGTTTTAAAACTAAAAGTGAAAACAAACCTAAGGAAGAAAAAAGAAAAGCCTTGAAATATGTATGAGCAACCACACTGCCCTGCCTCATCTCTTTGTGCTGCATAAAGGGGACACAGATTGGCTGAATCTTTTTATACAGAGAGATCTGGCCAGAGATTCATCAGAAAGCATGCAGCTACCATTCCCAGTTCCTGTCCCTCCCAGCCAGGAGTGGGTAAGAGGCAGGGATATAAAGGAGGAGGATCAGCAGCAGGCTGGGAATTGCCTGAAGGCTCGTCATCTTTCTCCAGGCCCCCAGACAGTGAGAGCAGTGAGTATTTCCTCCTCATTCACATCCCTTGCGTAAGTGTTTCTGGTATCCCAGCGACCTCTCAACTTCTGCCTCATCTAAATGAAAGGAGAATGTTGCTGGTAATTCCTGAAGGAGGAAGATCACTTCAACCTTTGACTTGCTTACTGCTCATTTTAAAAAAAAAAAAAAAAAAAAAAAGATCAGTAAGAGCTGTTAATGGAAAGAGAAGAACACCTCAGCATGAATGCAGCAGTTTAGGGCACATTTCAAATCTTGTTAGTAGTTATCCCTTCAACATAAAGTCACAGCCATGGCATGGAATTTATGCAGATATTCTCCCTGCCCCCACTCCTAAATGCCACCTGGATGCTCTTCCATATTTTTAATGTAATCCAATTCTTAGGAAAACACTAACCTTAGAGATTTGAGGTTAAAACTCCTCTGCAGACCCAAGCGAACCAAAGAGCCAGGTAAATACCTGCAACCTCCATGACAAGGGTCTTAACAGCAGCACTATGTTGGAAGTAAGGAAGCCCTTCCCAACACTGATCCTGGCTCTTTGGTATGCTTTATATGGGCCTGTGAGCCCAGTACTACACAAGCTCTGGATCAGACACCTCTTAGAGGAAGCTGCCATACTGCAGACATCCGAGGAATGTGGGTGCTTGCAGTTGTTCCAGGAACTGGCAACACAAAAATATCAAGCATCCACTTTGACACTAATTTGAGCTTAATTTAGACCTCTACCCTCACCAACGCTTGACCAAAGACAAAGACTCGAACAGGGGAGCTTGAGGAGCTTGCAGGGCCTTTATTCTGCTGTGCATTCTTGGCCACAGCTGCTTGGCACAAAGTTCTCCTCCTTTAACTACAGGAAGGGGTATATGGGGAAGCAGCTGCTCCGCAGCACTTCCCCGAGCTGTGCCAGCTGAGCTTCCTAATGGGCTCGTGTGCTGGAGTCCTCCTCTGCCTGCAGCCCAGGGGATGGGAGAAGCTGCTGATTCAGATCCACTCCCCCTGCTCAGCCTGTCCTACTTCTTGTGGAAATTACCACCTCTTGAGATCTGCTTGCAGAGTAGGCTCGTGTGGACACCCCCTCAGCTACTTCGGTCAACCGGGGCCAGACTTAAATGGATCAAGTAGGAGGTTTTTGCTAGCCCAGTTTGATTGAAGTGGATTGAGGGGTACTTACACATGCATTTCTGCAAACACATCATGAGAGGGCATTAATTCCTGGGAAAAGGCATTGACAAGTAGCTGGGACTACCAGCTCTTGTACTGACACAGCTAAATCAAGAGTCCACTCAAATGAGGCTGTGTGGATTCAGGGACAGGCATGAATTTTCTTTGCAAGCAGTGAAAGTTTTTCACTGTTTCCCACCAGCTGCAGGTTGCTGCCCTCACAACAGCACAGGGGGAAGGGGAAGCCTGTTACTCTCACTTGAGCAAGAAGTTGGCAGGGTTCACCTGCCAGGAAAGTTCAAGCCTTAGCATTACAGCAGACTAGGAACTGCTCTGTCTCCCTTTCTGTAGGCTGAACTGAGAAGGAGGCGGCAATTTCCATCTGATCCAGGCTCAGACATGTAGTTTAGAATCAGAAGTCAACTTAAGTTAAAAATTCAGAAAGCCCTTCCAACCCAACTGCAGTTACACAGCTCCAGAGGACTTGGGAAGGTATCACGGTAAGCATCTAATCTCACTTGCCTGTTCTGGTGCTTTGTACTCCTCAATTACGTCAGCCAAGGCAGCATGAGCAGCACAGGTAAACCAGCCTTAAGTCATGCCTATCAAATAAAAAGCTTTGCTGCTTAAAGATTAATGTAATAAATCAATGTGCCTGCAGCATGTGCCAGCAGATGATCTAAGCTCATCTTAAGCAGGCTCAGAAACTTCACGTAATGGTGATACAAAATCTACGAGCAGTTAATGCTGTGAGTATCTGTCTGCTACCAGGGTGCTTCAAATGCTGGTTCATGAGCTGGCTACCAGATGTGCTCCTCTTCTCCCTGAAGGCCATCACGAGGACTGCTATTTCATTCTCAAATCTCAACAGCCAGTGTGGTGACAGCAGAGAGGCTGCTCTCTAACATATGTCTCCTGCTTGACAGCACATTCATTTGAATACCTTGTTACGCTGAAGGAACTAAAGTGACCACTTCACAGGAAGGGATAAATCTTTCCAGCTATCAAAACTGAGCAGTTTAACAAGAACACTGTCAGAACAGCATCCAAAAATGAAAGGGCAGTTTCTATTAAGGATAGAATGGGGCCATATGCAGGGATTACTCTCTTGCCAGAGTAATGGCTATTGCCATCCACATACATATACTCCTCATCAAAGAAACATTTGACCATATTAAATGACACTGTCTTTACTGATGGTTAAAGAAAACTAAGAAACATGCCAAAATGCTGCCTTGGGCAAGGTCATTGCTCCAGTGTCTGGCAGGTGTAGATCATTGGTGTGCCCTGATCAGGGATGTGTTTGGAGTGTGCTCCTTTCACAGGAGCAGAGGCACTGGGTGAAAGGAATGAGGAGAGCAGCAGGCATCCAGGTCTCAGCCTGCCCTGAAGCTGTGACTCAGCCGTGACAGGCACCAGGACAGGGCCCTGGAATCCTGCTCCCCACATACGGCCTTAACCGTCAATGAACTGTCTTTTAACAACAAAGTGCCACCAATATTCAATCATCCTGTTAGGACAGTATGAGCCTGAATCACTCTGTAAGATGCTTGTGAGCAAAAGAACAGAAAATTAGCATTGATGTAATTAACCGTGTATGGCTCAACCTGGTGAAACCTTGAGCCAAGCTGTGTAAAACATAAAACCCCTAGAAAGGAGCCGTGCTCCCTGTGCTCCTGCAGGAGCTGTGGAGTGAAACCTGTGGCTCAGTCTGGCGTGTTAAAACTCATCCAGGAGCACAAAGTGCTTCTCACTGCAGGCTCCATTCTCATGGGCACTGAGACTCAGAAGCCAGTGAGATGTCAAGGCCTCGGATCTCAGTGTGTTCAAGATTTATCTGCATCCCTATGCACATAAATGCCCTTACAAAGGAAAAAATAGCCCTGTGTGATTGAGGTCTGCATCAGTACAAATCCCAGGCTGGTTTAGACCATACACACACAAGAATGGAATGTATAATCACAATGCCTGGGATTCTCCTTAACTTTACTAAGGGCTGGGTTGAAGCTATTTTGAAAGAAGCAACTATATCTCCTTTAAGCATTAAGCATTCCTGGCAGTAATAATTGCCTTGTAACTAACTCCTCATTAGCACTCTCTTAGACCTGAATTACTGTGCTGACTTTATGTTGCTCCTGGTCCAAGAACAGGATTATCATCCCAGCACCAAAGTCTGCTCTTAATTATACTGTTACAGATACAAAAATAAAAAAAAAGTTCCAATGAAATAAATGGAATGACTCTGGATTTAGAGCAGCATAACCGAGATCAGTTTGTCTCATTGTTTCCCATCTAATCCACAATTTAGCATGATAAAGCACAGTGTTCTACACAAAGCTTCTTTTAGCTCAGAAGACCAGTTTGTTTTCCCCACCAGTAGTATGTCATGGAAATACATAACTATTTTAACGAATTTAATACTCTTATCTGAACTCCTTATCCAGGAAAGAAATATAGCTTAAAAAAAAAAAAAAGAATATGGCACCTACTTTAGAATAAAAGTATTAATGTGAAGAACAGGAAACCAAAATGTCTGACCCTGAGTGATGCTGAGCAGCTGCAACTTCCATGAACTTTGTAGGAGTTGTAAGATCTCGTGGATGATATTTTGAGATCCAATGCAATGTTTTCTCTACAATTTTATTCCAGTTTGTCATTAATGCAAAGGAGGACACTAGATAAAACACCTGAAAAAATCACCATGTGCAATCCAGATGCCTGAACGCAACTTTATGAAGCAGAACTTGCAGTGGCAATGCATGTAGAAGCTTGATCAAAGAGAGATCATTAATCATGTACATACAGGTTGGATGAGGGGAAAAGGCCTGAGGAAAAACCACATGAAAAGTCTTCATCACACAAGTACTTGCATTATTGCTTCATAGCTTTTTACGGCCTTAAATTCAAGCAAAAAAAGACATTATCTGAGGTGGTCTAGGGAATACAGCAAGGATACACAAAGACAGACTGAGGAAAGAGTAAATGAGGTTTTATAGCATTCCAGATTCCACTTGCAAGTGATGGAATGGCTGTTAAGACCGTTGGAATGATTTCTTGCATGGCAGAAAGCAGGAACTCAAGAAAAGAAAGCAAGATAAGTAAGTATGTTTTAGCAGCATTCTTACTAACTACTAAATTATTATTGGCTGAATACCAAACACTCCACACAGTGACAAACAACTGTTCATTTTATTTCACTAAACAAAAAGCCCATTGAAGGATTTCTACTATTACTGCACTCACTGGAGCTCGCTTGAAAAATACAGTTTTGGACATACATCAAATACAACTTACAGCTGAATAGCTGCACTGGTCTGACTTACTTTCCAAACATGTCAAGAAAATGTTCTGTTCTCCAGGCAAAAGGAGAACAACAGAGCGAAGCAGTGCACTAACTACAGGTATCAGACATTCCCTGGGGCTCAGAAATAGCTTCTCTTCTTAATTGTGGAGATTTCAGCAACTGGCCCTGCTTTCAGGGGAACCAGGGGTGGGGGTGGTTTCACATACAGCCCCTCGTTTTTGATGGCAATCCAGCAAAAACAGTAGGAATTCCCATATTCTGTCCTGCCACCAAAAAAGGTACATTTGCAACAGCTGTGTCAGCACAACAGTACTTAAGGCCACACAGTAAACTAGAAAACCATCTCAGTAGAAAAATGTGTTACTAAAAACAGTGCTGCTTTTAATGCCAGCACTGGTTCAATCCCCACTGTGGAGTTACAAACAGCTGTGGCAGCACAACGTGGGGCCATAGGTGGTGGTGGCAGTGGCAAGGATGACAAAATCCTTAAGATCTGCAGCCAGGAACAGACTATGCAGAGCTGTATAGAACTGTCATTGTGACACATCCCATCTCCCTCAGAGGCAAAGGCCACTTACAAAATCCCTCTGTCTGTTCTTTGCCCTGGCTGCTGCAGTTTGTCACCTCCGAAGCTGTGCATAGAGAACAGAAGCTGCATCCTAAAATAGATCGTGGAAATAATCTAGGTTATGGGGGGAAAAAAAATACCAAAATGGGTTTGTTTTCTCATCTTGCTCTGTGTTAGCTGAACTGCAGGGCTAATGACTGGGCATTGGCAAGCACCTAAACCACTTCTGTGTCAAAGAACACATAAAAGATCCTGAACATTTGAGCCAAAACTAAAATCCTCTCTAAAGCAACCCTAAAGTGCTTATGGCTGGACAGCCCAAAACTGGGGTTCTTTCAGAACCCGTGTCCCACTTGAAAACCTGGATCCAAGTTTGGTGAACAATGGTTCTGTAAAATGTTACGTGTGTTAAAGGGCTTGTGCTCCCTTTCCTTTCCATGTGTTTACATCCCCTGCATGTCTGTGCAACACCACCAAATGCAATTCCTACTCTGCTGTTATAAATAGCTACCCAAACCCAGGGAGAGTAGAGAACAACTGTGTCCAGGTTAGGTCCTGTGTTTAGGATGGTTGCTTTAGGCTCTGTTCATACATCTATCACCTGAAAATCTGTTGATTCTCAGCGTGTCTGAAAGACAGCTCAAACAATTCTGCAGCTGGGTTCTGTGACACATCAGCACCTAAACCCTGTGAGCAGTTCTGGAAAGAAAGAAAGAAAAAAATCCTTAAATCTTTCCACCCTCCATAGCCCCCACTCATTGGTGGAAAGCCCTTTAGCAGAATTGTTTAGACCGCATAACACCCACAACTCGCAATTTATGAAGTTTGTCAGTCTAATCACTGCAGACTTTTTCAGAGTAGATCCCCACAGTAACAATTATTTTCTGCTTTACTGACTCAGGGAATTTCATTCTAGTTTTTCTCCCTTTACCTCCTATCCACCCTTTTATTTCTATTCTACATTTCTTCATTCTCTCTTGCACATATTGTGCCTTTTGTGGCCAAAAAAAAGCCTGCAGCTATAGTATTTCCCCATGTTGCTAGTGGAGACTGCAACAGCCTGCATAATTTGTCCCCTCAAATGCAGATCTGCCCTAAACCTTCCAGTTTATTTGTTTGGCCAAGCTTCGAGTTGTTCAGTAAAACTTGGGAGCTGTGAATCATTATCAGGAGCTTTTGGGTTTTCAGTGAATCCCTGTGAAATAAAGAATAGAGACAGCAAGTTTTACGTGCTTATTGTCACTGCAGCAGTTGCACAAGCCCTGTGACATGAGCAGAGCTTAGCTCTGTGTCCGGCCACGAGCTTTGTGCTATAAAGGCACCAAAAATAATTGCGGGAAACAGGATTTTAAAACATAACGGGAGAAATCTTGGATTTCCTTTCTCCTCCCTCATTTCATTTTTAAGGGGAATTTTTAAGTCAGCTTTATGTAAAAGCTTTACACGCATACACACGACTGAAAAGCAGACTTCCCCAACCTATTTCATAATTTAATTCTATGCCATTCAGCCCCTTCCCCAAAGAGCAGCTTTAGTTTAGGTTCGCCTCAACACCTCTCAGCAAGGGAAGCCAGTGAGGGGCTCCCATCTGCCCTTTGTTCCACACGCAGCCAACCTCCAGCTTAACGCAGCCCCTTCCAGCCTGGGAAAACCTGGGAACGGCTTCAGCTGGGAGGGCCGGCCGAGCAAACAGACCCCCTCAGGTGCACGGCCCGGGCCCTGCCCTCACCTCCCTCAGGCAACNTTGAAGCTATTTTGAAAGAAGCAACTATATCTCCTTTAAGCATTAAGCATTCCTGGCAGTAATAATTGCCTTGTAACTAACTCCTCATTAGCACTCTCTTAGACCTGAATTACTGTGCTGACTTTATGTTGCTCCTGGTCCAAGAACAGGATTATCATCCCAGCACCAAAGTCTGCTCTTAATTATACTGTTACAGATACAAAAATAAAAAAAAAGTTCCAATGAAATAAATGGAATGACTCTGGATTTAGAGCAGCATAACCGAGATCAGTTTGTCTCATTGTTTCCCATCTAATCCACAATTTAGCATGATAAAGCACAGTGTTCTACACAAAGCTTCTTTTAGCTCAGAAGACCAGTTTGTTTTCCCCACCAGTAGTATGTCATGGAAATACATAACTATTTTAACGAATTTAATACTCTTATCTGAACTCCTTATCCAGGAAAGAAATATAGCTTAAAAAAAAAAAAAAGAATATGGCACCTACTTTAGAATAAAAGTATTAATGTGAAGAACAGGAAACCAAAATGTCTGACCCTGAGTGATGCTGAGCAGCTGCAACTTCCATGAACTTTGTAGGAGTTGTAAGATCTCGTGGATGATATTTTGAGATCCAATGCAATGTTTTCTCTACAATTTTATTCCAGTTTGTCATTAATGCAAAGGAGGACACTAGATAAAACACCTGAAAAAATCACCATGTGCAATCCAGATGCCTGAACGCAACTTTATGAAGCAGAACTTGCAGTGGCAATGCATGTAGAAGCTTGATCAAAGAGAGATCATTAATCATGTACATACAGGTTGGATGAGGGGAAAAGGCCTGAGGAAAAACCACATGAAAAGTCTTCATCACACAAGTACTTGCATTATTGCTTCATAGCTTTTTACGGCCTTAAATTCAAGCAAAAAAAGACATTATCTGAGGTGGTCTAGGGAATACAGCAAGGATACACAAAGACAGACTGAGGAAAGAGTAAATGAGGTTTTATAGCATTCCAGATTCCACTTGCAAGTGATGGAATGGCTGTTAAGACCGTTGGAATGATTTCTTGCATGGCAGAAAGCAGGAACTCAAGAAAAGAAAGCAAGATAAGTAAGTATGTTTTAGCAGCATTCTTACTAACTACTAAATTATTATTGGCTGAATACCAAACACTCCACACAGTGACAAACAACTGTTCATTTTATTTCACTAAACAAAAAGCCCATTGAAGGATTTCTACTATTACTGCACTCACTGGAGCTCGCTTGAAAAATACAGTTTTGGACATACATCAAATACAACTTACAGCTGAATAGCTGCACTGGTCTGACTTACTTTCCAAACATGTCAAGAAAATGTTCTGTTCTCCAGGCAAAAGGAGAACAACAGAGCGAAGCAGTGCACTAACTACAGGTATCAGACATTCCCTGGGGCTCAGAAATAGCTTCTCTTCTTAATTGTGGAGATTTCAGCAACTGGCCCTGCTTTCAGGGGAACCAGGGGTGGGGGTGGTTTCACATACAGCCCCTCGTTTTTGATGGCAATCCAGCAAAAACAGTAGGAATTCCCATATTCTGTCCTGCCACCAAAAAAGGTACATTTGCAACAGCTGTGTCAGCACAACAGTACTTAAGGCCACACAGTAAACTAGAAAACCATCTCAGTAGAAAAATGTGTTACTAAAAACAGTGCTGCTTTTAATGCCAGCACTGGTTCAATCCCCACTGTGGAGTTACAAACAGCTGTGGCAGCACAACGTGGGGCCATAGGTGGTGGTGGCAGTGGCAAGGATGACAAAATCCTTAAGATCTGCAGCCAGGAACAGACTATGCAGAGCTGTATAGAACTGTCATTGTGACACATCCCATCTCCCTCAGAGGCAAAGGCCACTTACAAAATCCCTCTGTCTGTTCTTTGCCCTGGCTGCTGCAGTTTGTCACCTCCGAAGCTGTGCATAGAGAACAGAAGCTGCATCCTAAAATAGATCGTGGAAATAATCTAGGTTATGGGGGGAAAAAAAATACCAAAATGGGTTTGTTTTCTCATCTTGCTCTGTGTTAGCTGAACTGCAGGGCTAATGACTGGGCATTGGCAAGCACCTAAACCACTTCTGTGTCAAAGAACACATAAAAGATCCTGAACATTTGAGCCAAAACTAAAATCCTCTCTAAAGCAACCCTAAAGTGCTTATGGCTGGACAGCCCAAAACTGGGGTTCTTTCAGAACCCGTGTCCCACTTGAAAACCTGGATCCAAGTTTGGTGAACAATGGTTCTGTAAAATGTTACGTGTGTTAAAGGGCTTGTGCTCCCTTTCCTTTCCATGTGTTTACATCCCCTGCATGTCTGTGCAACACCACCAAATGCAATTCCTACTCTGCTGTTATAAATAGCTACCCAAACCCAGGGAGAGTAGAGAACAACTGTGTCCAGGTTAGGTCCTGTGTTTAGGATGGTTGCTTTAGGCTCTGTTCATACATCTATCACCTGAAAATCTGTTGATTCTCAGCGTGTCTGAAAGACAGCTCAAACAATTCTGCAGCTGGGTTCTGTGACACATCAGCACCTAAACCCTGTGAGCAGTTCTGGAAAGAAAGAAAGAAAAAAATCCTTAAATCTTTCCACCCTCCATAGCCCCCACTCATTGGTGGAAAGCCCTTTAGCAGAATTGTTTAGACCGCATAACACCCACAACTCGCAATTTATGAAGTTTGTCAGTCTAATCACTGCAGACTTTTTCAGAGTAGATCCCCACAGTAACAATTATTTTCTGCTTTACTGACTCAGGGAATTTCATTCTAGTTTTTCTCCCTTTACCTCCTATCCACCCTTTTATTTCTATTCTACATTTCTTCATTCTCTCTTGCACATATTGTGCCTTTTGTGGCCAAAAAAAAGCCTGCAGCTATAGTATTTCCCCATGTTGCTAGTGGAGACTGCAACAGCCTGCATAATTTGTCCCCTCAAATGCAGATCTGCCCTAAACCTTCCAGTTTATTTGTTTGGCCAAGCTTCGAGTTGTTCAGTAAAACTTGGGAGCTGTGAATCATTATCAGGAGCTTTTGGGTTTTCAGTGAATCCCTGTGAAATAAAGAATAGAGACAGCAAGTTTTACGTGCTTATTGTCACTGCAGCAGTTGCACAAGCCCTGTGACATGAGCAGAGCTTAGCTCTGTGTCCGGCCACGAGCTTTGTGCTATAAAGGCACCAAAAATAATTGCGGGAAACAGGATTTTAAAACATAACGGGAGAAATCTTGGATTTCCTTTCTCCTCCCTCATTTCATTTTTAAGGGGAATTTTTAAGTCAGCTTTATGTAAAAGCTTTACACGCATACACACGACTGAAAAGCAGACTTCCCCAACCTATTTCATAATTTAATTCTATGCCATTCAGCCCCTTCCCCAAAGAGCAGCTTTAGTTTAGGTTCGCCTCAACACCTCTCAGCAAGGGAAGCCAGTGAGGGGCTCCCATCTGCCCTTTGTTCCACACGCAGCCAACCTCCAGCTTAACGCAGCCCCTTCCAGCCTGGGAAAACCTGGGAACGGCTTCAGCTGGGAGGGCCGGCCGAGCAAACAGACCCCCTCAGGTGCACGGCCCGGGCCCTGCCCTCACCTCCCTCAGGCAACCCCGCTGGCCCACCCACCCGCGTCCCCACCGCCCCGGTGGCCTCAGGGCGGGCGGCTGTGGCGGAGACAGCCCGTACCTGGCCTGGCAGAGCCCCGCAGTGCCAGCCCCGGGAAGGTGGGGGCTCCGCCGCCAGCGGGGCTCGAACCCGCTACCTGAGGGCACCGAGCCCGGGCCGCCACGGGGCGGGGAGCGCCCGGCGCCATCCCGCCGCGCCTCCAGGGGGCGCTGTGGCGGGAGCGCTCG
>VXAC01002383.1:567264-608402 GCA_013399225.1 Rhipidura dahli
GGAGAGGGGTGGGGGTTCGCTGGTGACTGCATGGGGGAGGCAAGAATCACAGAATTGATTAGGTTGGAAAAGACTTCCGAGATCGTCGAGTCCAGCCTATGACCGAACGCAGCCATGTTAAGTGGACAATCACTAAGTGCCACGTCTAGTTATTTTTTGAACGCTTCCAGGGATGGTGACTCCGCCATCTCTCTGGGCAGCCCTTTCCAATGTGTAAACACCCTTTCTGCGAAGAAATTCCTCTTAATGTGTGACCTAAATCTCTCCTGGCACAGCTTAAGACTGTGTGCAGGTTTTATGGGAGAAGAGGCCGACCCCCACCTGGCTACTCCCTCCTTTCAGGTGGTTCTAGAGAGTGATAAGGTCACTCCTGAGCCTCCTCCAAGCTAAACGCCCCCAGCTGCCTCAGTCACTCCTCAGGGGACTCATGCTCCAGCCCCTTCCCCAGGTCCATTGCCCTTCTCTGGACTCTCTCCAACACCTCCATGCCGTTCTCGGAGCGAGCGGCCCAGCACTGGGCGCAGCACTCGAGGTGTGGCCTCACCAGTGCCGAGTACAGGGAATAAAGCAGCCCCGAGGAGGAGGTGTTGGTGTTGCACCTGACCGTCCTTTTCTGTGAAACGGGAGGAAGCTCTCATTTATAACCCCAAGTACATCCCTCCAGAGCCGTGGTTTAGGTGGTGTTATTGGCAGCTGGGATGAGCCTCAAGAACCGAAATTCAAAGACATGGAGCTCATTCACAGTGTGTTAAAAACCGAGGTTAAGAGTTCTGCTGAAGTATCAAGAATTGGTTTATTTTATGAATTTGTAGCAATTAAGGCTGTGTCATTTGAATTTGTCCTTTCATTGGCTCTTATGTTGCATTGTTGCCTGCAGTGACGTTTCGGACTGGAAGGTGTTTGCATCCTAAAAAATAATTCTTTAAGGACTTAACTTCTCAGTTTATGACTGTTTCTTGTTTCTGGTGACTTCTTTGGGAGTGTGGTTTATGCAAATATTAAAAGTAACCACAGACTTCAGAAAAAGTATTATAGTTCATGTAAAAAGCAGCACAGAAATGTGATGTGGAACACACACCTGAGAAAACTTCAGTACAAAAGGCCTAGTTTTCTTCACCAAAAATAGGGAAACCGGAGAAACCTTCAGAAGATTAAATTAATACCTGATTATTTAAAGCGGATTAAAGTCTGCATTTTAATTAGCACAGAGACTCTATATGCAATTGCTGCTGATAATAAAATTGCCCAGTTTTGCCTTCTTAGGCTCTGTGACATTCAGTGAAGCGGAAGAGGAGGAATGTCACTGCAGCCAGGAGTTGCTCTTCCCCTTTCCTTAAGGAGTCTCCAAAGGCAATCTCTTCCCATCCCTGGCAGTAAACTTGTCTAGTTACAGAGGGGTTTATGTAGGCCCCGTTGTCGTAACACAATTACTGTCCTGTTAATTTGGCAGAGAATTAGCCTCGGGAGCTTTTGTATTTGGCCTTGCTGGGAAACTGAAGGAAGAACAAGAACTGTGGGAGATGGGTGTGTGTTCTCCAGCCAGGTAGTGAGTGGTCTCGCCTTTTGCAAGAGCAGGTTATTGATGCATTGAGTCTGTACCTGTTGCCTGTGGCTGCCTCTCTTATGCTTTTGGGGCTGCTCAGCAGGGAGATGTGCTGTTGTTACGCTGCTGCAGTGGTCAGAAGGTGGCAGTTTGTTAAAAAGGGTCAATCCACAGAATGAGATCCATTCTGGAGCAGGAATTTCAAGGTGTATTTGTTGTGAAGGTGGTTGTTGGCCATTAGCACAAATCACTGCACAATAAAAACTTGTTTACAGTGCGAGTTCAGAATGTTCTCAAAGGCCACCTTGCTTTGTTTCTAGTTACTGATGTTAGCTGAGGCTGCAAACAGATGCAGACTCTTTGTGGATGATTCTGTGCTCAGGAGGAGCCATTTAATGCTCAGGCACTGAGGATGTGGATTTTTGTCAGTGTGGCATTGAGAACTTTGCTGATTTGAGGGTCCAGAGCGACTGGATAGGTTAGAGCTCAGGGCAGGTGACTGCAGGAGTAACTGTGATAACAGTTCAGGTACCATTGAAGAAACAGTGGTGATGTTGAGCTTGCCCCATTTAGTTGATCCCTTTCAAGTCTTTGAGCAAAATTTTTTTTTAAGTGTTTCAAGCCTACAAACACAGGCTTCCAGTTGGTTTTTTGGAGTGTGATACACAGCGAGGGGGTGTCATATCTCAACATGACTCTCATAGTTTATCCTGGCTGTCACCAAGGTCTCTGCAACTGTTGTTGCTGTATTTGCAGTGTTTTTGAACATCCCCAGTGTTAGCCTTGCTGATGCTGCTATAAAACCAGTTTAAAGTGGTAGGCAGGGAATTATGGTGGGGGCCAACTTCCATACCACCTTGGCTATGGGATTACAACTTTCACACCACCAGAGCTGAGGAGCGCCACAGAGGTGCTGACAGCATGGAGCAGTGTATAATTATAATTAAGGGTAGTCTGAATGTGGGCAGATTTCCTTCAATATATTCTGAGAATTGTTAGTTTTAAGTACTAATTCTTTAAATGTTTGTCATTTCAGGTGCGTGTCGTTCTCAAATACCGACACTGTGATGGGAACCTCTGTATCAAAGTAACAGATGACGTGGCTGTAAGTACAGAACACATTCCTGTTTCAGAGCTTGTTGTACTTCTCAGACTTGGGTTCTGCTGTCAGTTTGCTTGGGAGCTCTTGGACACTGCCTTGAGAGAGCCTGACAGCTTTAAGAAGTCTTGTGCTCAGCCTTCCCTTGTTGCTGTGTCTGAGATTCACACTGACCTGTTCAGGAGCATTTTCAAACAGGTGTTTACTACTGTGAGTGTGGTCCTTTTTATTTCCTCAGAGTGATGAAAACTTGTAGCTATAGGTTAAGTTCCTTCTTTGTGATTATGAGATTGAATGTCAGTGGTGTTACAGCAAAGGAGTTGTTTTTCTGCAGTCGAGGGTGAGCCACAGTATTCTGCCCTACTCTTGTCTTCAGACTTGAAAAGAGTCACATTTCTTCTTTCCAAGAAAAGTAGTCTGGCATTGGAATTTCAAGTGCCTGGAAGGGTTGTGAAACTCCAGTAAAGGCACTTCTTGACAGGGTAATAGGGCTCTAACATGAGTGAGTGACTTAACATGAATGTGGGGCACTGATAACAGGGGCAACTTAAGGGTAATTTTGCTGAAGTCTCCCATAGGAGACGTTGGAGTCAGGTGATTCATGAACATGAACTCTTCTGGGGTATAGGCTGCCTTACCTGCTTTCAGTCACAGAAAGATGTTACACCAGGTGAGGGAAAATGGGGATTGGTTTCAGGTTTTTGGTTGGGTTGTTCTGTTGTTTCAGCTTTGGGTTTTGTTTTGGTTTTTTTTTTTTTTTGTTTTTTTTTGGGGGTTTTTTTTTTGTTTGGGTGTTTTTTTATCTCAATCAGATGCTGTGTTCCTCATTTAGGGCTGCCTTAGAAAAACAGGTTTTGCTTGGGGTAGGGGATCCCCTTCAGTGGGAAATACTGAATTTTATGTCCCTGGAAGTGTAACATTAAGGACTGTGAAAGGTAAAATAAACTTGCTTTCAGAATATAGAGAATAGGAAAATAACTTCAGGTTTAAAACCTCATTCTATGTTTAGGCAAATCAAAGAGGAGTGTCTTTAAAGACAGCTTTAAAACATAAGTTTTAACAGGTTTTTTTGAGCTAGAAGAAACTAGAATAAATTATGAACTTCCCTGTTTTCAAAATGGGAGGCATGAGCATTAAGGAGAAGCTGAAAAGTAAACACAGAAATGTTTGTGCCTTGGAGCAGGGTAGATGTGTTGGTTCTGCCTCCTGGTAACACATGAACATTTCAGTGCTCTCCTTGTTTCGTGTGTCCCAAGCACAAATTCATAGCAGCTACGAACAAAGATAAAGCCAGTCCAAGTGAAATCTGATATTGGGAACTTTGTCTTGCAGTGTTTGCTGTACAGAACAGACCAGGCACAAGACGTGAAGAAGATTGAGAAATTCCACAGTCAGCTCATGCGACTCATGGTGGCGAAGGAATCCCGCAGTGCTGCCATGGAAACAGACTGAAGTGCTGCGAATGAAATGAGTGCTCCGGTCATATTTCACTGGAAGAAAATCTCTTGGAGTCGAACGAAAAACTGGGCCAGGAGATGCTTTTATGTACTGAAGTGGACTGATGACAAGTCAGGCATTTTCACCCCTCAGACTCCACTTTGGAAATCTAGGAAAATAAGTGCTTTCAATTGAAAGCTTATATTTATTTTTGGGTATCAAGCAACTATTCTTACACATTAGGTATGCTAAGAAGACAAGTAAATATTTTAAATCTACAATATGTTAGTCTGAATTTGATAGGCCACAAGCATACTTCTGGAAAGTTACTGTAAATTTTCATATAGATTTCATTGTGTTCATACCTTATGTTGGTGTATTCTTAAAATGAGAGGGTTTATTAACCTAATACTGTAGCATGGTGACTGGGTCTAATAAATATTTACATACATTACATAAATCTGTTGGGTTTAGAATAACAGATGTTTTCTGGAAATGTTAAAATTGCCAATTTGTATTACCACTGTCACTGGCAACATTCTAGCTTTTGGTATTGCTCTTGGTCATAAGCCGTGCAACATTTTCCATGATGCAGTTTGTAGAACTCTTATATTGGCTAAGTAATTAAACTGTATTTTAAAAGTTAAAATAGAACTTCACTTGAGTATTGCTAGAGATCTGTGAGAAGATTTTTTTCTGCCTGTGCAAATACTGTTACTAAAAAACAGTCAATGGCTTTTTTACATACTTGAACTGTTTTGTATTAGCAGGGGTTCCTTTTCCCATCCTTGCTTCAGGCAGAGTTGAAGTATATCAACAAGACAGATTCTGGAAGCTCTTGCCTATTATATTAATAGAAGATATATAACCAGACACTATCCAGATTCCTTATTCTTGCAGCTTGTTAACTGCATTTTCCAAAGTTACATGTGGCAGGTGGATATCAGCCAAATGAATAAATGGATGAAAACAGCTTAATAAATACTTAAATACCACTGTCAGAAATAGACTAATGCTCCTGTAGCTTAGACTTGTTTCTCACAGTAACCTCTGGGAGGCTGATGGAAGCCTTAATTATCTCATGCAAAAAAAGCTTTTTGTTTCAAAACCCAGCAGCTAAAATTGATACTTGCTTTGACTGGGTCTTGCATACTTAAAAACAGATGAACATTTTCATGTAATTAGGCTATTGGTATAACTAGGTGCTTTCAGAACTAATTTTTTGGGTTAAGCCAAGCCATGAAACTAAAGCAGACCCATACTTGTAGTGGTATTTATACATAACAAAACAATCTACTTAAGTAGCTACCTGCTGTCACTTACATAAAAATGATGGAGCTACTGGGAAGCAGTGGACTTTCCACATTTGCCAAAAGCTTGGAAATAAACCACCAGGCTTAAATATTGCATTAGAGTACCCTTTCAGCTGAACATAGAATGTTGCACGTTGTTGGAAAATACTGCAGTGCTAAATTTGCAGTGACTGCTCAAAATTCTAGTCTGCAGGAATGACTGGTATGTGTGTAACATTTTTGTATTGGCTTTTGAAATATAAATAAAGCCAGAGAGAAGGCTGGACTCAATTAATTGTTAAACTTTCATGAGATACTGTAATACTGAATTTTTCCTTTGGTGCTCCAAACAACTTTTCTAATATTTGCAACGTAGTAGTAGAGAGACTGGCTCTACCAAGTGGCCAAAAGGCTCCAGCTTTATACTCCAATAGGTTTCAGAGGAGGGGCAATTACAGTACTGTATATTAGAGCAGCAGCTGTCAAGCAGAACAGGCAAGGAAATACATTTTTAATTTTCTAAATTCAGAAATTATTTCTGTAAAACCATGGGGAAATACTATTGCTACTTTTTTAAGTGTATATGTTGTTAAGCTTGTTCTCCATATAATCAAAAAACTAGGCAGGATGCAGGCAGAATGCAAAAGAAGATATTACAAAGCTGCTGCTTAAACCAAATGTTTTGGAAACTTCCTTAGAAAAACATTGGTGCTTCATAACTTTGTCCTGGAATTTTCAGCCATTTCCATGCTGTGTTCCTGGGGTGGTAGAGAAGCTCTGAATTCTGAGCTCTGTCTCTTTCAAGCCTATACCCTTGCTGAGAGTGCTTATACATACACTGATCACTTCCCTAATAAATATTTGCTGAGTTAGTCCATCGTGTTGCCAGCTACTTGAATGTGTTCTGGTTTGTGATTAAAAAATCAGTTTATTGTGGCTGCTGCAGCAGAGGGGTGCTCACTGTACACAAATCTCTGCATTGGACAGCCCAGCTTGCCAGAGACTCCTGCTCTCCAGCCAGGAGCTGGTGCCAGGAATTGCAGGCTGCAAACAGGCAGAGCAGGAGTACATGGGCTGCCTGTGCAGTGACAGACAGGTGACCTTTGCAGAAGTAGAACGATTTAAAAAATAGGATGCTTTCCCCTACTACAGCTAATTTTGTTGCTGCCTGTTAGTTTCTTCAGCAATTGTTCTGTTTTGTGAGGTTAGTTTAATAAAAAGATACAGGCCTTGTTATTGTTCCAAGAAATTGGGTTTGTTTACCCATGGAATTTATTGTTTTTCTGGTGTTCTCATGTGGATTCCGTGTGTGTCTTGATTTCAATTCTTTCTTTGTGCAAGGCATTTAGGCTGACTTTGTGCCTGAGCTCTCTCTTAAGTGCAGCTTCACCACTTCTGTTTCCAATTTTAGGGGTTTGAACCCCGAGCTGCTCCATATATAATCCATTGTGGCAGCAGATTCTGGAGTGCAGGAAGACTTTAAAATTACCTGTAGAAGTGAGAAGTTTGGTCACAGGTCTTTGTTTTAGAGAGCCTTATGAAAGAGGCCTTCCCATTAAAGTCCTGACCTAACTTCTGGGAGTGACAGGTTTAATCTGGAAAACGATGCTTTGGTGCTGGAGTCTGTCAAAATGGGAAATGGAACTGCAGCCAAGCAGGTGCTTTTAAAAATGTTTTAACTTGTCAAAATAATTATGTTTCATCTCACTAAGTTTCTTCCTGCAGTATAAAAGTGGGTAATAGTCAACATTGTGCTGTAACAAATGTGAAGAAACCCTGCTTTGTGCCAGATGTGGCCAGTAGGACTGGGATGATCACTTGTTACTGTAGGCTGATCCTAAAGGATTAAGTCATTTTAGGGGTTCTTAGGTGTCCATCCTGCTATAGGCACACTGAATCCCCTCGCTTTGATCACCTGAAAGAAGGATGGGTGTTACCTTCCCCACCTGTGCTTTTTCACTTCTGCCTTGGGGGAGGACAAACCCCTTCATGGGAATTGTACTGTAACCACCTTTAAGAGTAAGTTTGGATCTGAAGTGGAAGTACACAGAAAATAGATGGATTTTTTTCTGTAAACTTACCTAGGCTGCAGATTATGCACAAGAACAGATCCTTCAAGATTCTGTGAGCATTAGTGGGTGTCCTTGGGGAGTAGGAGCTTAGCTGAAAACTGGTTTTCTTTGTACAGTGCCGTGTGCTGGGGGACCTCCCAACTGACTGAAACAAAACTGTTTTGATCAAACAAATCTAAGGAGTCATTTTGTTAGATAACTGTCTTAAAGGACCTTCACTTTTTTTTTTTTTTTTTAGAGGAAACTAGTCTATGACGAACCAAATCTAATTTCTTGGTTACATAAATAGTGATATGCTTTTCAAGACATGAGGGTGTCTATTCTGAAATGCCAATACTACTTTAAAGGTAGGTGCTGTGTGACTCAGCACAACTTTTGTTTATAAAGATATTATCTGTTAAAAAAGCTTTGAGAGTTCAAGGATTGCTATTTAAACACAAGCAACGGTTGAGTTGTCTTTGTTGCTGGGGATGACATAAAAACATGCCTTTCATCTCTTACTGCTTTCACATAAGTAGATCTTTAGTCTAAGTAGACTCTTCAGACTGGCTTTCAGATAAGCCTCCCCACCCTGATGCTGGGCTCAAGTGTTTGAGTCACTACAGACTGGAGACAGATGTGGGCTTCTCAGTCTGCAGAAATGTTATTTTTGAGATGAGAATGATGCCGCAGTACTTTAGCAGCAGATTAGTTACTCAGCAGAACGCAAAGCACGGTAGTTTGCTAACCCCTGCTTAGTATGCAAGCCTCTGTGTGTGCCCTGTAACTGCTCCAGCTGAACAAATGCTCCTGGGAGAATGTGGGCTTGAACTGGACCGGGTAAAACCGGAGTCTCTGGGAACTGAGCAAACAAAAACATGGTCATGGCGTGATAGCAGAGTTAACTGCCTTCATGCAAGTCCAGGCCCATGTTGTTGAACATAATCTTTGTTTCTGGTGAAGGTAAATCCTGATGTTCTTACACTGTGCCAAAGTGAGTCGTAGGGGTGTGATCTTGGAGCCCTGTGCTGGGAGGGCAATTACTTTCTGCCATTCCAGAAGCAGCTTAAATCCTGAGTGCCATTTCTGAGTGCTCTTATGTGAAAATGCTCTCCTAGCAGGAGCCAGGGTGCTCAACCCTTTATGACTCCTCAAACAGACAGTTCCTGGGAGTTGTGAATATTGGGATTATAAAACTAAGAGTATAGAGTTTCTCTTAAACTGTAATGCTGGTTTTTATGAAAGCGTTTTCCGTTTAAATCAAGACCAGCTCTGAGGATACTTCGCTTTGTTTAGCAAGTTTTGATTTCGTGCTCACATTCTTTTGTCACCTTTTTGGTGACAATTCCTAGTAGCTTTTTTAGAGCTTAAAACATCAGTCATGCCAAGAGGTCTGGGATAGATTGATTTTTTTATCATTTCCGTTGAAGTTGTGCGTGCATGTTGAGTTATTTTTTTGTCTAGAAGTGGTACCCATTCCTGGAAGGACTGGTCTGCATTGTCCTGCTTCTACTGAGAACCTTCCTGAGTTACAGGCGTGTGTTTACAGCAAGATTCCAAAGAATGGCTCCTTGGAGAGCGGGTTGACTTTTCTGGACACCTCCTGAATGGCTGTGCTGGCTGGTAGTGAGCAAATGAGAGTTCGGGCAGCTGAAATATGCATTTTAACTGGGTCGCTCATGCGTGTAAATGGAGCCACCTCTGCTGCAGCCCCGCTAGCATTGTGTGGCTGCGAGATGAAAGGCTCGCCTCGGGGCGCTGACAAATGAGGTCTGGCAAAGTGTGTGTGCCTCGAAATGTTACTTTCCAAAGGCATCTGCTCCGGTAAGGAGTCAGCAAGGCAAGGGGATGAACTCATGCCTCAGACACGTCCACGTGAAATTCGGTGTCTCGCTTTAAATTGCCTTAAAAGATCGCTTTTAAATTTGGGGGCAGGAGGGAAACTGACCTTTCAGCGACTGACAGCTCGGGGGTGTTTTTGGTTTTTTTAAACACATTTTCTGCGGCAGTGCTCCCATATAGCTGAGGTCAGGGACCAAAGGAAAAACAAATTTCATCAGGGATTGTTGGTTTGTGCCCAGAGGTGAACCTTCTGTGCTTGGTCACACAGCAGAGCCGGGTGACACGTGAGCAAAACCGTGCAAATAAACCAGCCGTGGTTTTAGCAGGGCAAACAGCTGCTCTGCAAATAGCTCCTTACCCACCACAGATGTTGATCATCCCGTGAATGTTCAGACTGGGATCCCACAGTAGCTTTGGTCCATGGAACATGGCTGCTTGTCCTTATTGCCTTTAGCACCAATTCCAGCATCTCTGAGCCTCAGATGAGCTGTTCCCATTCACCAGTGCATCAGAAAACTCCTTGATGTTCTGGAGAGCTGCTGGTGTGGTGTTCTGCCTGGTTAGTGTGCTGAGATGGCTTCACAAAAAGTCAGCTGAGTGCTACAGGGAGTGAAATGGAAGGATTGAGAGCTCCCAAGAGGGGTGAGGAGAATGATGGGAGTGAAAGAACCAGTTAGATTGGCTTAGGTTGCCATGGAACCAGAGCCTAAAAAACTCTCATCTTGGAATTTCCCTGATTTGCTTGTAAAAGCCTCCTGTCTGTCCCATTAAACACCCTGTAATGTGCATGTTATACAATATTTACCTAAAAACTAGATATGTCTGAATTTGTTTCTGTATTGTTCTAGGTCATATGGATGATCCAGAAAGTGTGGAACCAAAGATTGTCGATGATATTCTTCCTAGAAGCCTGAAACACTCTCAGAGTAGCCAGACCTGAACCCATGGTACAAGGTGTAAATTATATAATGGATTTATAAAACTGTGTTGTAATTCCTAACACTCCTGAAGTGCCAATGTTGGGGCAGAGGTTTAAGAAGGGATCAGCATTTAAAGGCCTCCTCCAGCAGTGATGGTTCAGTGAGCTGTAGCTGCTCCAAACCAATCAGTTCTTAATGTGCCTCCAGAATGCATCCAGGTGACCAACCCTTGAAACTCAAACACTGAAACACCTGCTGGATATCATTTTGCTGGTGGTGAGAATGGACTATTTTGATTTCACAGAGAAGAGTGTTTTCTTTTCTCATTCTTTTGACTCCTGTATTAAGCTTCCTTCTTTTCTCACTCTTCAGTCCCTTCTTCTTTTGCATTTGCTTTAAGCTTATTTTTTCTCTTTAGATCTTTCATGCTCCCCTTATTTTCCTCTCTACAGTTGATCAGGGTGATGTTATAATTGGCTTAGGGGAAGAGGATTGTTATACAGTTGCAGCTTTACCTTCGACTTGTGGGTGTTAATGAAGGGTTTTGTTCTCCAAGTTGAGCTTCAGTAGAAAGACATTCTGGATTGTCACACTTGGGAAGAGCACAAGTGTAGGTGTCACTGGAGCATTAACAGTAAACTGCATGGCCACCTTCCTCAGCCAATAACAGTATAAGAAAATGGTTTTACTGGATATAGACAAACAACACTTGGACTTTAGCAAATCAAAAGATCCTTCAGCTCATACTCTGTGTTGGACTATCTACCTAGACTGCAGCAATTAATTTGTTTTCTTATAGTGCAAATTGCATATGTCTTGGCATTATTTTATTTCGCTGAAGACTACTATTGATCTCAGGCAGTCTACAACTTGTAAAAGATTTGATAGCAGCAATTCTCCATAATAATATTTCATCAATATCTGCCTTCCAATATAAAGAGTGGTTTTTAAAGACAATCATTTTTTTTATCTGTTGTTGTCTGTTTTTCTGTGCTTATATGAATCTCTGAACTCTCTGCAGTTCCCCTCACACCAGCAGTCCCGTAAATTTCTATCACGGCCAAATCCTCCCCCTAATTTCTGTAACAAGCCCCAGCTGCTTTGAAGGTGGATATTGTGTGTATTGTTCCTCTACCTCCTCCCAGTGCTAAAGCAAAAATAACTCTGAGGAGTGCCAGACCATGGAGTTGCTAATGTTTTCCATTTGTCTTATTTAGAATCACAGAATATCTCAAACTGGGAGGAACGCTTAAGGATCATCAGTTCCAACTCCCTGCTCCTCAAAGGGCTGCCTAAAGCTGAACTATATGATCAAGAGCATTGTCCAGATGTTCTTGAACTCTGACAGGCTTGATGCCTAGAGCACTTCCCTGGTCCAGTGACTGTCCACTCTGTGAAGAACCTTTTCCTAATGTCTGATCTGAATTGCCTCTGATGCAGCTTCATTCCATTTTCTTGTGTCCTGCTTCTGATCACCAGAGAGAGGAGATCAGCACCTCCTCTGTGAGGAAACTGCTGGGCTGTGATGAGTTCACCCCTCAGACTTCTCCAAGCTGACCAAACCAAGTGACCTCAGCTGCTAAGACTAGTTTTTAATTTAGGTACTATTGTCGCTCATAACAAAAGAGCCTGAGAGCTGCACCAAAGGCTCTGGGCAAAGGACTGCTTGAGCAGACTGTGATGATTGGGAAAAAAAGGTTGAAAGATGTGAAAGGAATCATTATCTGTGATCACAAGTCTGTCTGTTGAGACCCCAACAATCCAAACGGGAGCTGAGATGGAGTAGAGGTGATGAAAAAAGAAGATTGGATCTTATGAGTGAAGTGATAGGTGAAAACTGACATTGAATGGAAAAACCTCAGAGATGATGAAGAGTTTATTTGCTTATTATGTTTTTCCTGGGGGGATGAGTTGCTACAGCTTGACCTTCTTGGGGTTGTTTAGATCTCTCTGCCCAAGTTTGGAAGACAGGCCTTGCAGAGCACAGCTTCAGGGAAAAAGCAGCCCTGTTAGGCGCATTTTGGGTGCGTTCCTCCTGTTGTGCTGCCACAGGACAGCAGCTGGGGACGGGCAGCACTCTGTGCTTCCCTTGACTTCTACTCCCACGCAGCGAGCGCTGCTGAGCCCGGCTGAGAAGCCACTCGGGCAGCTCCCGGGTGGTACCGCAAGGCAGAGGCTGTGCCCCGATCCCGGCAGGGCGGCTGCCGGGCAGCGTTCGCAGCCGGGGAGCCCAGCGCTCGGCGGCTCTGCGGGGGCTCAGGGGACGGCAGAGCCTCGCTCCGTCCGGCCCCGGGCAGAACTACATCTCCCGGCGGGCTGCGGACGGAGGGCACGGCCGGGGGGTGGCCCCGGAGGCTCGGCAAGGCTCGGGAGGCTCGGGGAGCGCGGTGCCCGGCCCGGCCCGGCAGGTGAGAGCGGCGGCGTGGGGAAAGCGGGGATGGCGGGGCCGCGCTGCGGGCTGGGCTTGGGATGCTCCCCGGAGGGATGCGAGCCGTGCCCCGGCGGGGAGAGGAGCCTCAGCTTGCCATGCAGTAAAGGAAGCCGCTTTTCCAAGCGATTGCGGGTGCCCGAGCCCTTGGGCGCTGCGCCGGCGGCCCCTAAATGGCAGGGATTGGAAGGGAGCGCGGTGCTCCGCGTGTTCCCGACAATGGGAGTTGTTGGAGGCTGAATAACGCGGTGGGTCGGCCGGGCACTTTGTGCTGGTTTCGGGAACAGGAAGGCCCTAATCTGCATTCCTGGTGGGGGAGTGAATGTGGCATTCCCAACAGCTTGCTGGAGCCAGGGGTGCTTTTCCAGGGTAAGGTCCCTGATAAGCGGGGCTTAGCAGTGCTTGTGGAAACAACAATTGCATTTCGCGTTCCTTGGGAATGTGGCCAGGTTTCCCTGTTTAGTTCGAGTAAGTGGCTTTAACTCTTGGCATGTAAATGGTTTCTGTTTGGTTTATGTACTCATTTCTAGATGAGGATATGAAATTGAAGTTTTCTTTATTTATGGATAATTTTGCCAGACTTGAGAATGGTTTGATTGAGTACTTTTTACATAATTCCCTCTGCTGAACAAGCGTTTTAGGCATGAGAAGAAAACCTTTTAATGCACGTATTTAGTTGCATAATTGAACAATCTCCAAAGACTAAGCAAACTGTGTAGTCTCTGCTCAAGCTGGGTTTAGTTGGTCAGAATTCTGTTGGGATTTCGACTGCCCAGCAGTTAAAACATACCATTATTGAAGGCATTGCCTAATTTCCCAACTCTATTGAGCTAGGCTGCTTCCTCTCCTCTTCCCTTCTTTTCCTAGCATAACTTTATGTAAAATAAGAGAACTTGCCTAGTTCTTTTAGGTGAACTTTCAAGATAGGATCAGTCTTAGAAGCCAATGTCTCAAAGTTACTTAGAGAGCCACAAATGCAGGGTTCATGTTTTGGTTGGCACTACTCTTTGCAGATGCTGTGCTTCTCCCCTGAAGTGGATATTGCTGGTGTTTGAAGTAAGCTAAAACTGAGGCCTGAGTGCACAGATTGCTAATGCTTCCTGAAAATCGATGGAAGATAGGCCCCCAAAAGCAATTAAGCAGCTTTGAAAATCAATCCACAGCTGAAGTTGTCCAAGGACAGGGATTAGATCTTTGTCAGAGCTGAAGTCTTTGTGGGGAAGGTCCTGGCACAGTGTCAAGTTCATGGGTCTTTGTTCTACATCTTTTCCAGTCTGAATTCATATAAAAACTTGTGTGTGATTTGCTTAAGCTCTGCTGGCTTGTTATTTCTTCCACTGTTTGTTATTTTATTTCGTGTGATCATAGTTTTGAAGTAAATAATTTGAAATAGAGCACGGTGGGTAATAACCAGTGCAGCCAGAATCCACGTGCAATTTTTCTGTATGAATTGCCCAAAATAGGTTTTGGATTATTGGGTGTTTTCAAATGCTTTTTTGCCCCCTGTTGATTTACTGTACTGTAAGTATTTGGTCATCCTGTAGGGCAATACCATTCTTTTCAGCCCCTTTGCTTATCCAGGGTTTCAGCAAAGCTTTCAGACCTACCTGGTATTTTTAGGCATAAAATGGCAATGCTTAATCTTGTAAGCGCTGCGAAACAAGCTCAGGCTCCTTGGTGGAAGGACCAATTTGTTCTGAGTAATTACAACAGGTAAATGAAAAGGTTTGGGGTAATAATTCTGGAATGGTGGTACTCCCAGGAATTCTTGTTGCTTCAGTAAATAGTTTGTCAAGTAATTTGTTGTTGGAGAAGTAGCAAAGCAGGGCTGGGGGTGGTAGGTGAAGTACATCTTATAGCTCTAGGCAAAGGAAATTGATTATCTTACACATTCCTGTGCACATTTCTTGCATTATGGTTGGAGTATTCAAATTCTGTGGCCAGATGAGCAGAGGTAAAGCTTTGCCTTTGTGGTGGAGTGTCCATTAATTCTTTGAGGCTGCAAGAGTATTTTCTTCATGCCATGCACATTCCCAGATCCAGGGCAGCCTTCTTTAAAGTGCAAGTTCCAAAATGTGGCAACTAGATCTCTAATTACTGTGTAAGTCCCTGAAGAAAAGTCACTTGGAAAGTAGAGCATCTTGCTTCTCTCTGAAGGGCTTTGGTCTGCTTGTAATTAATGTTGAAAATACTTTTTTTTCCCTCCTGAATACTACTGCTGAAAAAGTCCTGGATTTTTCCCCTGAACACATTATTTTTAATTAAAGGCATCATTGTGTGTGTAAATGCGTATTTACATAAATAGTAAAGCACAAAACATCTTCTTCTAAAGTGGCATTTGCTTTAATATCCTGGTCATGCTAGACATAGCAGGATGGCTGACAGTGATTTGAATATACCCTGGGGTTTATGGTTGGTTTTTTGAAGCAGCAGTCTCAGTTTTTACATGTATTTAAGTGCATTGTTATTGATTAAATGCTTTCTGATTGGCAGGGCTGGGAATATTTTTGTGGGAATTGTGGTGGCCATGCTTTGTGAGTTGCTTTTTTCGATGGTGTATTTACCACAATGAAGAAATTACCTGTGATCATGTTTATGAAGGGATCCTGCTGGATTAAAGAACAGGAGCTGTTTGCTAGGTTTCCTCTCTGAAAAGTGAGCTGTTTTCCAACATTCCTCTAACTTTTTTTTTTTTTTTAAACATCTCTGAGGGAGATTATTAGGCCATGGGACAAGAAGGGGCTCAGCAAAATAGTGGGTTTTGTTGTTCTTTCTCTGTCTCGAGCAATTCTTCTCACATTTATTGCACCCAGCAGTCAAATTTTGTTCATCTTGTGAATTCTGTAGTGAAAACACCTAACTCTTGCTCTCCCTGCTTGTTCTGTATCTGCAGCCTGGGTGTGCTTTGCTGTCTCATAGAAGACAAGTCTTCCTCTCAGGTAAAACACCATGTATGATGAATCAGAACCCAAGCTCTGTTGAAGGACCCCTTGGGTGCTTCATCCAGAGTGTTAATTGCTCTAATCTGGTGGGTACAGGTAGTGCACTTTTCCAGATGAAGGCCACAAATCCAAAACAGAACTTAAATATTTGTTATTAAGAGAGAGATAAAGTAGTAAGAATTGTTCTTGTTACATGTTTACTCTGGCACATCCTTTTGGTGTTGCAGTTATTTGACAGAAAATGATGGCTGCCATCTGTTCCCTTCCTCTGGCATCATTCAGAGTTCCTTTCCTCACTGGGAATGAAGTCTTCGTAGAGAGACAACAAGTTTTGATCTCTTCCTGTTTCCATAGTCACAATTAATATTCCTTTTTCCTTTTACACTTACAGCTCTTGGCAAAACGAATTGATTATCTTATATATGATTTTGCACATTTCTTGCATTATACTTGGAGTATTCAGGTTTTGTGGCCATGGAGTCTGGTGTCTTAGAAGAAGAAGGAAATCTGAAATAATAGATGAGGTAAGGAGTCTCATCATAGAGATAAGAGGGAGTCAGACATCACCAAGGAAGGAGGAGTTGGAGCATCACTGAAAAAGGAGGAAATGTGGAAAAGTTGGGCATCAGAGGATTGAGGTCATCTCACAGTGAGGAAGGAGAGAGACTCACACCCAGGGAAGAGCAAGTCTGGCACCATGGAGAAAGAAAAGAGTCTGGCATCAAAGAGGTACCATGGAATTGGACATCTCAGAGGAAAGAGGGAGAGTGGCACCACACATGAAAAAGTGAGCCTGGCCTCAGAAATAGAGCAGGAAATCTGCTGTAGTAGAGGGAGGAAGGAGTCTCATCATGGAGGTAAGAGGGAGAAGGAAGGAAGGAAGGAAGGAAGGAAGGAAGGAAGGAAGGAAGGAAAGAAGGAATCACAGAGGATGGAGGTCATCTCAGCACAGAGGCAGAGGTAAGAGCAAGTCTGGCATTGTGAAGGAAGAAGAGAGTGGCATCACTGAGGAAAGCAGAGAGGAATGGCATCCCAGAGCTGTGAGGGAGTTGGACATCATGGAGGGAAGAGGGAATGTGGCTTCCTGCAGGAAGGAGGGGGTCTGGTATCAAAGAGTAAGGAGAGGGTCTGGCATCGCCGAGAAAGGAAGGAGTCGTCACAGAGATAAGAGAGAGTGTGGTATCAGAGAGGAAAAAAATAATCTGATGTAATAGAAAAAAGCAGGAAATCTTCCCTAATGGAGGAAGGAATCTCATCACAAAGGTAAGAGGGACACTGGTGTCATAGAGGTAAGAGGAAGTGTGGCATCACAGAAGATGGAGGTCATCCTGCATCACAGAGGAAGGAAGGAGTTTGGCTTCCCAGAGGAAGGAGGGAATGTCACATCATAGGGGAAGGAGCACATTTCCATTCATGCTGCCCTTACTACTTGGGAGTTGTGGTCCTCATTTAAATTCACAGTGTGCACCTCATCTGCCTTCCTGTTTGCCAGAAAATTCCTCTGGCACTCTTTGTATTCATAGTTTCCTTCTCCACACCTTCTTTTAACTGCAGGGTTGTCATGTACTTTGTTCTTACATACCTCAAACTACTTGCACTCCTTTTTTTCCCCCTCTACAGCACCACATACACGTCAATACTGCATGTTTTAATAATTAAAGGTTTCAGTAACACAGTTTTATAACAGTGCTAATACAAAAAGCTTGTAAATCTGCTGGCTGAAAAGATCTTTCCCTCCCTGATTCCATGGAAGAATCTTCAGAGACTTAGACTAATGGAAGATCCTGCAGTAAATAGAAGGGGACATGCTGTGCTGTGCCACCAAGCAGCTTGGGATGAAAACAAGTCTTATCTGGAGATCAGGGTGGGCAACACATTGGCAATAGTACCATGGCAGGGAGGGAGGGTAACTTTTTACTCTTCAGTACTGGAGGATTTGGTGAAGCTATAAATAGAGCCCTAATTTGCCTTAAGGCTTGAGGAACAATTACCTTGATCTCATTTCCTTATCTGTATTATCTCACTCTTTTGGTTCTATATTTTCATATATCTCTATCTTTCCACCCCCTCTGTAAAATGCAGATACTGGCATAGGATGAGGAGGTTAACCTCATTATTGCTAGAAACTCTAGTGGAAGGCAAAACAGAGCCATGTGCTCATAATTTCCTTTCAGACATCAGGAATGAAATGTTGAAGTAAAGCTCAAGATGTTGTTTGGACTCTGTTGGACTGTGTCCTGTAGTTGGCTGTAGTTGGATAGTGGCTAAGAACTGTTTAAAAAACTTGTTTACTGGCATGGAACATCCTTCTCTCTTTTAACTGTTAGATGGAACTTGAGAGAGCACAGAGAGCACTTTCAGCTGTGTTCACCCTCCATTGTATGCCAGGCTGTTGTCACTTCTCTGCACCTGTGCAAAAAACCCTCTCTTGCTGGGATTTGAGGGTCCTTAAATGGAGTTAAGGCAGGTTAGGATAAACAGGATGAAATTTTTGCACCATCTAACCTTAATGCATTATTGTGGTAGTTTGAACAGTTCTTTCACCCTTAATCATTGTGACTGAACAAAGCTGATTTAACAATCCTTTCGTGGCTTTTCTGTCTGCAGAGTCTTAAACAGAAATTATTGCAGATGGAGAGTGCATCTTCTTTCTCCTGAATCATGCACACAGCCATTAGATCACAATAATGGGCATCACACAGATCCCAAGCTGGATTCTGTCACTTTGAGTTTATGTAGCCCAAAGGCTTTCTTTAGACTCCTGAAAGTGAGTGGGTTTGTTCAAGCATGATAGAAGCAAAATAAGGAAAATTGAGATAAACAAATCATGTTTTTAAGGAGCACAAAAAGAATGTGTGGGGCACGGCTTTGAAAGAGCAAGTAATGTTGCTTAAATATGTGTTCTTGTAAATTGAGTTTCTGCCTCTTAAGAACATGATAGTGCAGAATTTTAAATAATGATTGGGGTATGAGCTTTGACTGGCCAGTGGTTACATAAACATGCTGCCCCTGGGTTAGGCAAAGTGAACAGCAGTGAACGTGGTGCCATACAGCTTGTCCTTTATGCTTAGCTAGACTTGGGTCTCAGTGCCTGTGGGCTTCCAGTGCAGCACTGGGGGGTTAATAATTGATGGTCACTGCAGGAGAAATGAGGTGGGAGCGTGTTGTGTGAGGTGCTCAACAGCTCCCCTGGAACAACGTGCCTCGAGGACCAAGTGCTGTAAGTGCAAGCTCTGGGTGATGGACACAGGCACCCCCAGAGCCCAAAGTGGCCCTGCTGCTTGTTCCTGTTGCCCAAGGGCCAGAGCAGGTGAAGAGCTGCATGGGAGCAGTGCCTCAGTGCCCCGGGTGTGGGGTGTTCCTCAGCAGTGCCCTGTCCTGGGAGCAGCATTCCCACTCCTGGCAGAGGCCTGAGAGACTGTGGTTTCCCCTCCATTGGGGACGTGACCTCACTCCTTGCTTGGAGCCTTCTAATTAGGTTCCTTCTGCACTGGCTAATTTCTGATTGTGAACAGTCTAGGAAAAAAAAAGCCCTGTAAAATAGGACGATATCATCTCTTCCTGCTGTTTTGGAGATAGCATTGTGTGCCACCTCCCTGTGGCAATACAAAAATGTAAATGCTAAATTTCTTATCCAGACAAGCCAGAAACTCTGTTGGCTTTGAATTTCCTGTCTTTGATTCGCTTTCCTGCATAGGACAGTTCATTTCATCCCATGCCTGCCTCTCCTCCTCCCCTGCGATGTTAATGTATCATTTCATGTTCACCTGGGAGATGTTACCACTTGTATGCAAAGCAATTTCTGCTTTGCTAAGCTGTTTTCAGGCTTGTCATAATGCTCCATAAACTACAGAAATAGGAAGGTTTTCTTCTGCAAGTGACTTCATGATTTTCTGTTTGTTTCTGGTGCTACATAATGGCAAAAATGTGATGCCCAGAGATGGTAGGACAGAGACTGAGGGTGGAGCTGTGAGGGCTGTGCCATGTCTTAGCCCCTTTTAGGCCATTGCAGTGCTCAGGGACCCTGTTGCAGGTGCCACGAGTTTTTGAAGTCCTTCAGTGGGGTTATTTTTTTCCTTCAGGTCTCTTGGGAGGAGCAACTTGCAATTGCTGCTCTTTGGGCAAAGCGATGTGTAAACAAAGATGCTGCAGCAGAAAGGTGCCTTTTTGGTAAAGCCTGATGTGGGGCTTTATGTAAGAGAACGAAAATAAACAGAAAAATCACTTCTAAATTGAGCTGTTATCTCTCCTGCAGGGTAATTATTAATCAATAAACCTTGTGTCTCTCAGAGTGTGCCAAGTGCTCTGAGCTCCCTCGCAGTGTGCTGGTAAACCAGTCCTGGAGAGAAAATGTTATTAACGCTAAGCCGTGATTAACTGTGGCCTGTGTCTGAAAGCAGCACGGTCTTGATGCCTTTTCCTGGTCTTAAAATCAAGAATCTAACCTGGTTAGAAGGGGAAAAGGGGATTTACCTTGGTATTTATTTTAAGGATCCTTAGGTGCACCATTTCCAGGTGGAATGCACCAAAATGCACATTGCAGTGCATGCACACAGTAAAGATCTGGTTTAACACTGTAGGTGATACTAATTAGCAACTCTATCAAAAACTCCCCAATGAGAGGCTCAACTGAGCCCCCCCTCCCCAAGGAACCTTCCCCTGGATGGTTCTATCTCAGTTTACAAAATGTGTTCTGGAGAGCACCTTGGGCTCTGGGCACACTGATCCCTCACTGCAAAGCTTCTAAAATGTTCAGTCTCTTGGCCTAACAAAATAAGTGTAAGAATGTAGGCTAAAATACACTAAGAATACAGAAAGCTATAAAAGGTATACAAAAGGGGTATGAAAGAAAAGGCAAAAAATCATCATGGCATCAGTCTCACAGCCTTGCTCCACCCATGCAGCAGCAGTTTTGCCCTGGCAGGGGTTGGTGGCACCCTCAGAGCTGCGGGTGTTGTGCATCACTCCCAGCAGCTGGCTTGTGTTCTGGCCAGGACACATTTCCAGCGTTGAGTTGAAGGTCTGCACAGTTGCTGGTTCCTCCAGCAACGTGTTTGAGATGGGTTCTAGTGCTTCACAAGGCAAAGATGGGTGGTTGCTTGTAGAAGGAGGTGGGGATTTGACCATGAAGCTGTTTGGTAGGTGACCTCTCTGAAAATAAAGAGCACTGTTCTCTCGGGCAGCTGCTCCTGCGTATTGATGAGGGCAAAGCAAGAGACAGGACATAGCTTTGATATAAATAATAATTGCTCTGTTCCTGTGGGGCCCTTGGCTCTGGTGTTAATGCACAGACAGAGGACAAATCAAAATGCAAGAAGGTGCTGAAAACCAGGACTATTTCCTGAAAAACGATTTCCAATAGGGAGCAGTAAGACACTGTAAGGAAGTTTTGGGGTTTTCTTGTAAACATATTTCTCAAAATGTGCTTGGCCTTCTTCAACAGGAGCTTGGGTTTTTTGGCTATTTGCTGGGCCCACTTCATTTCAACATTTCTCTTTCAAAACATGTTTTTAAAGCAGCAAACCAAAAGCATTCTTCCTTGAACTCTTTAGGATAAAAGTACTGTCTAAAATATTTAAGTGCTGTCTGTAAACAATATCCACCCCGGGGTACGGCAAAGTCTCAGAGCCTAAGGACCATGGAATAAATGGAAATATTTCCTTCTAAGGTCTTGCCTTTGGTTGCATAAAAAGAGGAAAAAGCCAAACCAAAACATGAACTCCCTTTGAAGCACTGGTTTATAAAGGCAACGAGCCAGCGTGGTTGCATCAAGAGACTTAAGACAATAAAACCACCAGCTTTGTTGTTGACATCTCTGAAAACTGAGGGTAGAAAAGTGTTATTGTACCTGTTTGGCCTTCCACATTCGTGGTGCTGTATTGCTGCATCGTGGAACAAGTGTTAAGGAGCTGGAAACTTCCATGTCACCACTGATCCCAGCAGTGATTAGCGGAGGAAATTCTGGTGTGGATGCATCACGACTGAGACTGCTTTGTGCTGCTCAAACAACACACAGGAGCTCTAGAGAAGCAGCTTGAATAGTGAACTTGGGAAATCACTGCTGTGAGTGGGCCCAGGCTGGAGCTGTTGGCTGGAACATGCTGCATCCCAGCAGCTCATCCCGCACTGAACAATCCCCTCGAGCGCGCTGTGAGCTGCTGCCAGTCAAAATACTGCTGGCACACCTGGCCCTGCCCTTCCTGGGCACTCACAGGAGAATGTGGCACAGTCAGAGCCCTGGGTCCCGTGTTCATCAGAATCAGGAATTTCACAGGCACTTTCAAGGGAGCTGAGAGAGATTGGATGCAGAGAGTCTCTGGGTTAGCAAAAAATAATCCGACCGCTATCAGAGGCGGCTTCTCCCAAGTCGGGATGACATCTCATGCGAATCAGTTTGTCACCAGCCCCAGCTCTCTGCAGCAGAAGACAGGATTCTTGTGAGACCTGGAGCTGATTCTTGGCACTTACTCCTGGATTGTAAACAAGCTCATCCTGGAGTGTGCTTGGAATTCACTGCAGAAATGGGTGTCTGTTCACACAGCGAGTTCCTTCCACCCGCGGTCCGGGGCAAACGCAGAATACCCACATTTGCACACAACCCCTCCCCGGGTCTTCTGCTGTGAAAATTCTGCTTTCTCCAGTGTCCTTGGGAGCACCTGGGGGCAGCAGCAATGCTTCTGTCCCTCTGGGCACTGCAGTGCCTTAGGACAGGAGGGTTTCTTGCTGTGGCTGTGCTGGGGCTGCAGAAGGGAGGCAGCAGAAAGGCAGCTCTGCTCCTGTGGGCAGCCCCAGCCACGCTCCCTGCACCACCGCGGGGCTGTTTGTCAGGAGCAGGCTCCATAAACAGGTTGGATTTGGCCCAGAGTTTGGGGTTTTTCTGTGTGGTGTTTACACAGTCATGGTGGTGAGCCTGCCCAGTCCAGACTTGTGATTTCAGGGAAGTTTGCTGTTTTTCTCCGTGGAGGATCAGGAGTAGAAATGTTCGGACGTGCTGTGGTAGGTGTCGTTCCTGTGTGAACTGCTCTGAGGTTTCCAGAAGCCTCTCCAGTTCTGCTTTGCAGTAAAATTTAATTGTGCTCAGGATGCTCCTAAACTGCATTGGTTTGTGTGCTGAGGCAAGCTGAAATTGGGTAAACGTTTTAATTCTAAGGTAAGTTATGGCCTGGGTGTTGTAAAGGTGGCAAAAGAGTGTTGCCTTGCGCTCCAGGTAACACAGTGAAGAAAAACAAGTGGCAGAAATTATGGAAGCACCAGTGAAACAAATAAACAAATCAGGTTTTCTCAGTGCCTATCATTCCCAATAGCCCCAGCCTCTGAGGATTCAGGCACTTTCAAGGCTGTAGCACTTGCATGTGTGAAAAATAGAATTTTTTTTTTTTTTGTAACTTGTTCAATCTGCACGGTGCCTGGCTCCTGTACAAATGTTTTAATGGGTGCTTATCTTGACTTATTATTTATTTATTTATTGTCAGCCATTAGAAAATTAAACTCAAGAAGTTGAGTAAAACCTGAGCTGTCATGTAAAGGCACTTAAATGATTTCATTCAGTTTCCTTCCTGCTCTAATCCCGTGAATTCCCGTTAACTTGTGTTAAAAATTCCTGTTTAGATCCAGGAATAAATTTGGTGCATTCTGATGACTCTTTGAGCCATTCCAGAACATCAAATTACTCTGCAGCAGCAAAACCAACAAAACCTTCTGGCTCTAGAGAGAATGAAGACGTTCTGGGTCATAAACAATCCTTGCCCTACAGAAGTTTTGAAATACTTGATGTCTTAGCAATTCCCCAGCAAACGAGTGTTTGAAGCACGACATTCTTTAAAAATCATGCATTAAAATGATGACAGTACTGTTTCCCAAACCACCTTACGTTTCTTATACTTAAAGGCATGCTTGAAAATATTAATTATTAAAGAGAGTCTGGTTTTTTTCTACTTACAGCACAAAATAGTCCAAATATATTCAAAATTGATTTTTTTTTTTGTTAAGATGTTCTGTTTGACTGAAGCACAGCAGCCCTGCAGCTGGGTTACTCTGTGATGTGCTGTTGTTCTTCACCTTGACAGAATTGTATCAGTTGGGAATGTGATCCCATTTTAGAGCACAGGCTTTTGTTTTCTCCTTAAAATAGTTCACAGGGAAAAGGAAGGGGAAGGTCCAACTACCCTTTGCACTGCTGTTCAAGGGTTATGCAAATATATCCCTGCTCCACTTCCTGCCTGACTGGGAGATACAAGGTGGCTGCCCTCACGCTGTTCACTTTTTATTCTGAGTATATGTCTTGTTTTCCTTTCCCTCCAAATCTGCAGCAGTAGGTGTGTAAGCCTTGCTGAAGGGATGCTCTGGTTTGGGGTTTGTGGGGAATCGGGAGCTTCAGAGGAAGAGAAAGCATTAAATGTGAATCATATAATTATAATTATTAAGTGATGTTGTGTTTGTTGTATTTACATTATAATGACTATTGAATTGCCACATAATCTCTTTACTTGCTTTGAGTTCTGTTTTTTAGCATGTGCCTTTTTATTTAAAACAATTCTTCCCCGTCTGAGTGGGTTAAAACATTCTTATTTCAGAAGTTTCACAGAAATATCAGTGTCATGTGAGTGCCAGACAATCCTGTAGCTGGAATCCTGTCTGAAAAGAGAAAACCCCTTCAGGTGGCCTTCACAAAGAGTGTGTGTCCCCCTGAGCTGACTGGAATTACCAGAGTCCTGCTCTTCTCTTGCAGGCATCATGCTGCTCGAGGTGGTGCTGCTCCTGGGCACCCTCCTCATCTACTTCTTGCTTTCCAAGAAGAAGGAAGAGACACTGCCCTTCAAAGATGGGTGGTGGGGCAAGGGGCAAAAGCCTGAGACCCAGGAAGACACAAGTGTGAGGCCATTTAAAGTGGAGACTACGGAGGAAGAGCTGAGCGTGAGCAAATCTCTGTGCTGGGGGGAGGGAAGGGAGAAATGGCCAAATAAATGCAAGATATGTTTGGAAGTAATTTTTAAAGCTGAGCCAACAGAATGCCAGTGGTGTGCAGGTGTTGGGGGAAGGGATTTTTCAGCACTTCAGAAGATAGGTATGAACAGGCAGATCTCACTGTGCCATTTTGTTCTCAGCTGGCTCTTGCTGGTAGATAAACCTGCTCTGCAAAGCCTCATAAACATAAAAATAATATTACAGATTACTCAACTCTGTTTTTCTGTTTGTGCATTTTCCTCAGTTTGTGTAGAACAGAATAAGAACAATGGCTTCCCTCCCCCCCCCNAATTACAAATACCTCATTTTCTTGACTGCTTTATGTTTGCAGCTGTGTTGGATGCTGATTCTTCTGTAAATAATAGTCTACTTTGGTCATCACTAAATTACTGTGGTAATTACAGTAAACACATACGTTGCAGAATTTGTTGGATAGAAAGATTTTGATTGTGTGTGTTTAAGCCAGGGATTGAAGGATTTCATAGATCTTTGTGGAGTCATGGTTCAAACAATGCTCATGGGATTGCTCATATTATTAATTTATAATAGACTCCTAATTTCTCAGCAAGGCCTGGGGTTTTTAACACTTTGCTTGCCCTTCTTGGTAATATCAAGGGACATTGATCTCCATTATGTTTTCCCCTCACACTGCAGACACTAAGCTGGATAATTTCTAACTTTAAAATGTTTGAGCAGGGTTAGATTTCCAGACCTGCCTTTCACCCTCAGCTACTCTGGTGTTCTCTTTGCAGTAGGAAGGGGCTCTTGGCTGTCCTTCCCTGCTGAGTGATTTTGGAGTTTTCTTGCAGCATCATTAGCAGCCCCTGTACCCCTGAAGTGCAGTGGGAAGGTGACTGTCATTGTTATTCCACATTACCAAACTCTAAATCAGTCTGGAGTCACCAACCTTCTGCCTGTGCAAAATCCTTCCGAGTGGTTCCCAGTGAGCACCTCCCACCCCTGGGTTTGGGAAGGAAAGCAAAAGCTTTGGGCCAGATCCACGCATTGGTGGTGAGGGAAGTAGCCTGGGAAGGCAGCAAGGCTTAAAATGTGAAGGCAGCAGAGCTCTGCTGTCCTGCCCTCTGTGGTTGTCAGCCCGGCAGGCAGGACAGGCAGCCCTGCAGAACAAAGGCTGGGAACAGCTGGGAATGGAAGGGGAAGGAGGCCATCTGGAGGAGGAAAAGAATTGGAACAGCTGATGGAGCATCAGCACAAGGCACAGGTGCCTCATTAGAGATGTTATTTCCATTGTTTCCATTCCACTTGGGAATGACTGGAAACTGTACACAGTGGAGCCCGAGGCAGCAGACACGAGTGCTTTTAAAGTCTCTTCTTTCTTTTTCCCTGTAGGACTTGTTTAGGAGACTGGACCAGGCTCGATTCACTGAGCCCCTGGAGAACAGTTGCTTCCACTATGGGACCAACTCAGTGCATCTCAGGAAGGTTGTGTCCTACTGGAAAAACCAGTTCAACTGGAAGAAACAAGTTGAAGTCCTCAACAAGTACCCACAGTTCAAAACGAAGATTCAAGGTGTGTGGCTTTTACCCTTAAACAGTAACAGATAAATTTGTCTGCAAGGGAACTTGGTGGGAAGAAGGCTCTGGTTGGCTGCCCCAGCCTGGATCATTGGCACCAGCAAGGAGCTCCCCTGCTGCAAGCAAAGCCTTCAGGGCAAGGAATGACAAATGCAATTCCCTGTGCATGAGCAGGCTGTCAGCTGGTGTTAGCAGGAGCCAGGCACGGCTGTTTGGGAAGAAGAAGTGGACCTCAGGATGCACACCTGTTCTCTGGCTCCTGTGCACCCTGCACAAGCTCCCACAGCTGGCTCCTCGTGCTCCGTGGTGCTGCCCAGCTGCTGCCACTGCAGAGAAGCCCAGCAGCCCTCCCCAGGCTGGCCCTGCCTGGCAGGGCAGATGTGCTCTGCTGCCCCTCCTCCAGCATTGCCAGGCCTCAGGAGAGCACAGTGCCTTTCCCCTGGGGGTTGCTGTGCTGCCAGGTGTGAGGGGATGGTTCCTCTCCATTCAGAGCATGCTGCACCTTTCCAAAGAGTCCCTTCAGCCAAGCTCTGCTGGTGCTGGAGCTTAGTCAGACTGGGCTTTTTCAGATGCCTGATTTAGGGTGGTGCTTGGGTCTCTTGGGGCTGCACTTGTAGATCTGGAATGCAGCAGGCAATTACCTGAAGGATGGCAAAACTTAACCTTAATGAGGTATTTTGTTATGTTTTTACTTGCACCCATAATTGTGTGTTATTTCAAATGGTTGCAGTTTGGCATAATATTTTAAATGGATTTGGGACAATAAGTGGTGTTACGTAGTGGTTAGAGCACAAAGCATTTATTTACGTGATGTTAGTGCTGAGAAAGATAAAACTAAAAAGCCTTCCCTTAAAAAAGAATAAAAGAGCACCCTCTGAGACAAGAAAGGGAGAAGCAGCTAAGGACAATGCACTATGTATAGTAGTGGGAAGGGAAATGTCAGTGTTGGGAAAGATTACAGAGGGGAGGTATGAAAAGACAAGGTCAAACATGCTGTGTATCAGATTCCTACCTTTTGTCATCACTTGAAAGCTTTTCAGAGAGCACAGAGATTCACAGAAGTGTCAAGGATGGGGAAATCTCAAGTCAGTGGAAGAGGGTGGGATTGCTGGTGAGCTGGAGTTGATGTGAGTAAAATACATCAAGAAATGAGGCATTGAGGCTCTGCTGGGAACAAATTCCTGTTTCCTGGAAAACAAAGCCCTGAGTTAGTTTGAGGAAGAGCACTTCACCTGAAGCAGGCAGTGCAGTGCTGTGTGAAGCATTCCTGCTGGAAAGGATCACAGTGGAAACCACACTGCAGGTTTTACCTTTTACTGAACGAGCAGGAGACTGCTACTAGAACCCAGTTCCCTGTTTTGGTTTCCTCACTTAGAGAGATACTGATAGGAAAGAACTACAAAAATGAGCACTTTAACTCTCTTTCAGCCAGGCATAAAATCCTTGATTTGGCATGATTGGCTTATCAGCAGTCAAGATGTGTGACCTGATTACAGGAGGCTTCCACAGGCAGAGAATGCTTTTTTTACTGAGGGCTTTTAAAATTCCTTTTGCTGTAGCATTTAGGGTCAGTGGCTGGGGACAGAAGCCAGAGTGTTCAGATGGAAAGTAAGGCACACACCAAATGAGGAAAGTGATTAAGGCCCCCAAACCAACAGCTGCAAGTTGTGATGGATTCCCTGTCTCTTGGTGCCTTCAAGGGAGAAAAATCTATGGCTGACTGAAGCCTATCCCGTGCCATGTAGGGACATTTGGGTAAAATTTAAGGGCACTTGGACTAAATGATGTAATTGTCTCCTCTGGCTGTAAGCTGTGTGAGTCACTGTGCTACCCTTGGTGGATTGCTTCACTTCTGTGTCTTAATTTGCCAACTTATTTTAAAACAGAAACAGCCAACCCCATTTGGCTGCTGTGGTGTTTAATTGCCTGTTATAAATTACTTTAAGGTGCTTGGATAAATGTGTGCAGAGAGGTGCAGGCGTGTTTGCACGCTCACCAAAAAACAAAAAAAGGGCTGGAGAAGAGCTTTGTTCTTAATCAGTTCTGTGATTAGTTTCAGTGCCATGGTGAATTTGGGCATGCTAATTAATTATTCTATTTTTTACAGGCATTGATATCCATTTTGTTCACGTGAAGCCTCCTCGTTTGCCTGAAGGCCAGGCTGCAAAGCCCCTGCTGATGGTTCATGGCTGGCCTGGCTCCTTTTATGAGTTCTACAAAATCATCCCTCTCCTGACAGATCCCACAAGCCATGGCCTCGGGGATGAGCACTTTTTTGAGGTCATTTGCCCATCCATCCCTGGTTATGGTTTCTCAGAAGCTCCCCACAAGAAAGGTATGTCACATGAGAAGAAACTGAGTCCCCACAAGCCCAGTGTCACAGGGACACAGCCTCTGTCAGCAGAACAGCAGCTCCTGTTAGGCACTTCTTGCTTTCCCAGTGAGGAAGCAGAGATCCTGTGTGTCCTGTGGGAGAAGGGACATAAGGGGGTGGCTTTGGGTGACACCACTGGCTAGTTTCTGCAGCAATGTGTAGATAGATCACTTTAAAAGCACCATAAAAAGCTATGAAGTGACAGCTCAAGAGTTGTAATTGCATCCATGAATTGTCTGCGAGTGAGCAGGCAGGGTAATTTAATTTACTGCTGTTCCTTTGGGGTGTTTTGAATCCATATTTGACAGCATTGTACAGGTAGGTGAGAAGGAGCAGTGGAAACAAAGCAGCTCATGGATCCACGTGGCAAATTGCAGCCAAATACCTGCTTGCTCAGCTTGTGCTCTGAGGGATACAAACACAAGCTGCAGCAAATTGGAGCCAGGTAGTGCTTAAAGTGGCACTGAGTTCAGCATTTAATTACATGTACAGGTGAGTGACCAGCAGGGGAAAGCTGGGGGTGCTTTTTTCTGCCTCCCTGGCCATGATTTACGTGCTCAGTGGGCAGAAGCAGTGGAGAAGGGCATCACTGGTGGAAAGAAGACTCTTAATAATAATTAAGAGGAGGCTGAGCTCCAAAGAGAAGCACACTGCCTGGGCAGCTCTCTGTGCCTCTGATGGGGCTCACAGGGAGCATGGGCAGAGCTGGCTTTAAAAGGACTCTGGCCACCCTTTGGTGGGGCAAGTGCATGGACAGCTGGGAGAGCACCAGTCTGCAACAGAGGCTGGGCTTTGTCCCCCTCATGGTTTCTGCTTGCTCTCTAGACCCTGCCTGGATGCTGGGCAAGGGCCTCCATGCAGTCAGTCAGACAGGCAAGGAGAAGTGGACTTGAAGCTTTTGAGGAGCTTGAACACTGCCTTGATGTGGAGAATCAATGCTGCAGGGTCAGCAGTGTGGGTGGAATTAGTACCAAAAAAGTGTCCTTTTCTTTCAATACAGACTTCAATTCCGTGAGTGCTGCTTCTGTTTTTTATGAGTTGATGCTCAGACTGGGATTCAATGAGTTCTACACCCAGGGTGGTGACTGGGGCTGGCTCATCTGCACCAACCTGGCCCAGATAGCTCCCAAGTGAGTACCCCACTTGTTTTACTCTGTGAATAGTTGTTTCTTGTGCACTTGGGACTTCCTGCCCAAGTCCTCACTGTGTAGCTTCTTTTTTTGATGCTCAGTGTTAAGCAATGATCCAAAATGACATACTTTCATTTATATTAAATGCTTTAGTTTATATTAAATGCTTTTTCTTTCAATGCTTTTTCTTTCAAACAGATGTGCAGTAGTTTTGTAGTGGCCTCACTGAGGTCTGGAGTGGGACAAGTACTTGTGAAGGAAAAAAAAAGGGAGGATTTGTGGCTCAGTGCCCAGGAGTGTGTGCTGATTACTGAAAGTTGTCCCTCTGACTTGTCATTTTTGTGTGAAAAGCCACACTAAAAGGGCAGCTGAGGCCATGATGTAATTAGCAGCCTGCAATTCAAGTACATCCATTTTTGTTAGAACATTTTAAATGTTACAGGTCACAGCACCAAGCCTGGCAGAGCTCCAGAAGCATTTGGGCAATGCTGTTGGGCACATGGAGTGACCCTTGGGGTGTTCTGTGAAGGGCCAGGAGTTGGACTTTGATGATCCTTGTGTGTCCCTTCCAACTCAGCATATTCTATGACTCTAAACACAACAACTTTGAGCTTTTGTTAAGTTTTTTGTTAACTTTTTCTGATTTTGTCCTTAGCCACGTGAAAGGTCTCCATTTAAATATGGCCTCAGTCTCGAAGCTGGGACTCACTCACCTGCTCTCCATCCTGCTGGGCCAGTACTTCCCAGGGCTCTTTGGATTCCAGGATGAAGATGTCAGGAGGATGTTCCCCTTCTTGAAAAAAGGGCTCTACAGGATCCTGTTGGAGTCTGGCTACGCTCACATACAGGCTACAAAGCCAGATACTGTTGGTAAAACAAACAAAAAAACCCCCACATCCTTTGGGGCTCAGAATACTTAAATCTCTTCACTTTAACTGCACTTTCATAGAAACAAAATGTACTGCTAAAAATATGCAGAAAATAATTTTTTTTTGCAGTTGTAATCTGCACATTACAAACTGAGCATGCTCCAAGTGCCACTGACCTCATTTTCCAGTTTTCATAAATAAAATAGATTGTTTAATATTTTTCCACTTCTGCTGTCACTGGGGACTGCAATTCCATTTCAAATGCAGCTCTGCTGAGAGCAAAAGATAGTTTCTTCTCAGAGAATGGATCACATTCAAATGATGTAAACTACAAGAAGCTTTTAGCTGTCTCAGCACACAATGTGGCTTATTTATTATGGGGATAAGTAATACCTGAGAAGTAAAATCAAATTTCACTTTCACTCATTGTTCTGAATCACTTGTTGACTTTCAAGGAAATAAAATTGTAGCTATGAGTGTTCTTTCTAAACGAGCTAGTCACTCAGGTGGTTTAACTGCTTTAAGTATCTGAGTATTAAGTGTTTCTATTTTAAAAACATCTTTTGTGACTGAATTGGACCAACTGAGTCAAGAGCACTGACTACATTTTAGTTTAGTTCAGCAGCAATTCACCGATGGATTTTATTAAAAACACAGCTAAGGAAAATGTTTTGTAATGGTTTTCCATGAGCTCACCTACAGAGGCAGGTATGTTCTTAAAATGTGTAGGCAAAAGGGTAATTTTATGGATTTAATATAATTTTGCTTCCGTTTTGTTTTGGTTTCTAAAAATTGCCAGTCTTTGGTGCTTTATGACAGAGAGGGAAGCTAATGGCTGAGAGGTGCTGAAGCCATGCTCCTTTGCCATCAGAATTTTGGCTGATTCTTGTCCTTACCAGTCATGTGTGGTCTGTCAGAGCAGACTGAGAGACTGGGAAGCAGCAGCCAGTTCCTGCTTTGGGAGCTGGAGCATTCCTGCAATTCTCAGGACAAAGAAGAGAGGAGCAGGGCATTGGCAGGTTCCTGAAAGAAGAGAAATGCTTTGAAGACATTTCTGACAGAAGTGCCTGTATCCCAAGTGCTCTTAGGACCAGTGTCAGGGTTTTTTTCTATGCAAACAGATGTACTCTGCTCACAGTGAGCAGATGAGAGCAGGCTTGCCATGTCCAGCAGATCTGCAAAGTGTGCTCAGCAGAACTTTCTCAAACACTTGCTATTTCAGCTCTCAGCAGTACTTGCTTAATACCTGAAATTCCTCTGTCATGTGTAAATAGCAATCTCTGATGAAACTGTGCCAGCTGCAGTGTTAGGCATCTTCCTGGAAGGCTGGGTTGCATGGCTGGAACTCCAAATGCATTGCTGTTCCTTGGGAACAGCTTTTTCTCAGCTGGGGCAGCTCAGGGTCCCTGTGTCCCACAGCACTGGGGTCTGTGGGATCCAAGTTCCAGGTGCAGGTGTGGTTTTTCCTGTCCAAGGAAAGTAAACTATCAAACCTGTATTAAGGCTTGTTCTACATGGAGGCAGTTTGCTATTGCTAATTTAGAAGATGGAGCATTTAGCAGAGCCTTGCTGTTCCTTAATGACTTCCTAATAATCCTTAAAATGTTTCTGCTGCTAGATAATGCTGCAAATCCTCCTGGTCATGTGTAGGCATGTGGGGTTTGGCTCTGTAATGCTGTTTAATACATGACAACTTCCAGATTAATGGAAGCAAACCCTCCTTGGCACATGGAGCTTAATCTTATTAGCTTACCAGAAAAGAAAAGCCAGCAGAAATCCAATACTGTTACATCAGTTCAGAAAATGTTCAGTGTGAGCTGATGTGGAGCCTGCTCCTTTGCAGATACTCTCAGTCCATGATTTGGCATTAAATGGCTCCAACTCCCTGTACTATTTTATTTATTTATTTAAGAAAGCAGCTGATGGAACAGCTCTGTAAAATTATATCCCCTGTATTATAATAGGCAGCTTCTCTTAACACTCTCAGCAGTTGGATATCACAATTTAAATTAAATTTTCCTCCTCCTTTGCAGGCTGTGCTTTGAATGACTCTCCTGTAGGACTGGCTGCATACATCTTGGAGAAGTTTTCTTCATGGACTGATATGGAGTTCCAGAACCTAGAGGATGGAGGGCTGGAGAGGTAAGCCCTGTCTCTCCTGCTGTTTTGGGTGAGGTGACTGAGCCCAGAGTCACAGCTGAGGAGGTTTGTCTGAAGTGGTCACCTCACACCCCAGGGAGCCTGTAGTGACCACAGCTGCTGCACTGCAGCACACAGAGAGGCAAACAGGCCATGGAGGGGGATGAATTCCATTCCCACTCTGATCTCCTCAGAAAAGAAATGCACCCTGCAGCTCCTGGATATTAAACACTGACCTGGGGGAAGAATCTCGTAAGGACCAGAAGTTTAAGCCACATTAAGATACTGGGAAGTCATGATTCATTGTAACACTGATGCCTTAGGTTTTAACTTCTGTATTTTTCAAATCCTGCACTGCCTGGTGTGTAACTCTCAAGTTTCCTGTAGCCTGTTCACTTCTGCTCTCTGTGCTGGGCAGACACAACAAAGCCTCTCCTGGTCTGCTCCCCAAGGACACCCAGACTGTCCTAGGCCCAAAAAGTGTAAACCAAAAGCCTTTGAGAGGAGGGCAAGCTGAGGGGAATTACATCATTAAACTGAAGCTTTAATTGGAGAATTAAACCTGAGATGCAAATGAACCAAACCTATAAAGGTGTGAAGAACTCGTGACCTGTCGTCCATCCTGGGGTCCATCTGGGCAGCAGCCTCTGGCTCCCCAGGGGTACCTTTGAAAGCCTTTCTAATAAATCCCCACCTTTATTCCCTTACTCCTGCCTGGGCTCTGTTTCTAGGAGGCCTCTTTAGGCATCAGTACTGACAATTAACTCTCTGTGAGGTGGCTTTGGATTGATTGTTACTGTTCCATCTGCCTACCATTTGCTAATAAAGGATTGTGTTTAGTGTGCAGCAGAAATCAGAGATGAGGTCCCCTTTGAGAGCAGCCTGGCAGGAATGGAGAGGGGGGCACGCTGTGGGACTGCCCCGTGGCAGCAGATTTGAGTGGAATGTTTGCCCTGCAGGCAGCTGATGATTTCATATGAAACCTGCACTGTGTACAGCACGTGTTGGTGTGAGATGGCTCCGTGGAAGGCTCAGGGTGGCATTGCAGATTATCAGTAATAAATGGCACAAGCTGTTCTGCTCCCACCCTCCCAGTCTGTGGACAGGAGAGACAGCCACACTCCTTGGAATCTGCCTCCCATGTAAGAGTTAAAATGTCACTTCCCAGTCTGTGTCTGAAAGCCTTTAGCATCCTTAACTGGTCACTGGCAGACAGAGGGGGAGCAGCAACTCCACCTCCCCACTCTTCACCAAATTAAATATTTTTTTTTTCCCTGTAACTTTTTTTTTTCCCCTTACAACCCAACCAAAGTCAAGTCCCTGCTAAAGTGATGCAAATCAGTATTCAGGTGTAATTAAGCAGCCTCCTGTGCTTGCCTCTTCAGGAAGTTCAGCCTGGATGATCTGCTCACCAATGTCATGATCTACTGGGTGTCGGGCTGCATTGTCCCCTCCATGCGTTTCTACAAAGAAAACTTGCAGAAGGGCATAGGCACACAGAAACACGAAAAGTAAGTGTGGCTTCTCCTCTAAACTGAAATGTTTTGCCCTGATGTTAATTTTATGGTTTGTAGATGGATTGCTCGTGCCTTACAGGTTTCTGAATGCTGAGGGGAAGCACTGCCCTGTCACAATACTCCCCTGCAAGATAGACCCCGTGGCTCATGCACTGCGTTGTGCTTTTCTTTAGTTTAGTTGGTTGTAGGTTTTTGCACGTTTCTGGACACACTTTGCCTGTTTCTGCAAAAGGCTCAAGTCCTTCCTTTGGGAAGCCACTTCAGCCTGCTGTCAAGCTGCATCTTTCAGGAGTCAGTGGGACAGATGTGCCTGCTGCTGCTCACACTCTTGAGGCAGCACTTGGATCAGCCTGAGTGTGAGTGGAGGCTTAAACCTGCCCTGAGGTGTTTGCAACCACAGCTGGGTGCCATGGTGTTGGTTTAGCTGTGGAATGGTGCTCCCAGGAAGCTGACTCAGTTCCTGGAGCTGTTGTGGCTGTGCTGTGGGCAGCATCTTGCTCTGGTTCTGCCTGTTTGAGATGAGCTGTGGGAGCTTCTACGTGCCTAGGGGACAGAGTCTCAAAGTCTCGTGTGAAATTCTCATCTCAGGCTTCCAGTGGCTGCGTGCCCAGCACTTTCTGTGTCTACATTTTAAAGTCTGTCCCTTCTGACAACGCAGCTGATGTGTGGGGGATATTTAAACCTAGAAAACGTGGCTCTTATAACAAGCACAGATCATTCCACTTGATAAGAGACTCTTCCCCTCAAATCCAGTTGCTTCCTTATGCACCCCAACGTGCAGAATATTCTGTATTGTGCATTTGTGCCAGTTAGAAGCAAGAGCTGCTTTACCAGGTGTAGCCTCACATTTAGAAATGTTGCTTCTGAACTGGTCTAGATTATTATTTTTCCTCCCCTCCCTCCCCCTTTGAAGCAATTCTTCCCCTGCCTCCCCTCCAGTTGTCCTGCCAGGTTTAGCATATTTGAATAGTTACCTTCCCTGCAAATCTCTCTCCAGCCCTTACAAATTGTGTGTTTGCCCCTCAGTTTGAGCCCTGAGTACAGCAAGAAGAAATTTGCTGCCCACCACATCCCAGGGCTCCCCTCTCCATTTCCATGCTTCTGACCTTCATGCCCTGGATCCCTTGCAAAATTGCCTTAATGTCACTGTGTGAAAAAAAAAAAACCAAACAAAAAAACCAAACAAAACAGGTTGGTTTTTTTTTTTCCTCAGGAATTGGAGTGTTGTCTTCACTTTTAGGTTATGGAAGTTGAATTTTAATTGCCTAACAAGAGTGTGCCCACCAGTTTAGGAGCATTTCCTTGGGACTTTTGATTCGTTGCAGTGTTTGGAAGGTGACAGTGATTCTCTCTCCTCTCCCAGGCTCACAGTGCAGGTGCCCACTGGCATTGCCTCCTTCCCTAATGAAATCCTGCACACACCCCAGGCTTGGGCCAAGAAGAAATACACCAACATCGTCTCCTTCCACTTCATGCCTCGAGGGGGCCACTTCGCAGCTTTCGAGGAGCCTGAACTTCTTGCCAAAGATATTCTGCACTTTGTTGGGAAAGTGGAGAAAGAGCAACTCTGGAAAAAGAAAGGGGAATAACTTCCCTAAGAAACAGCAGGGCAATTACTTTCAGCTTAGCACAGGGCTTACTAAGTCTACTGTAATCCATGTAATTAGATCTTATTATTGACCAGCTGTGAGCAAGGGCAGCAGGAAAAATGCAGTGTGTCTGGATGAGACACTGCCATGGGGACCAACTGATTTGGGGTTGGGTTTTTTTTTCTTTTGTTCAGCTAGGCTAAGAAAGTAGCATGAAGGGTATTTGGTTGTCTTCTAGAACGTGTTCTGTGGTATTCTTGGCTCTTGCTTTGAGATTGGAAAATAGATCTCACAGCTACTAACATACCTGGTAACTGTTTAATTGTTATGAAAGGCCTTTATTTTCATGGCAGCAGTAAAATTGGAGTTGTTGTAAGTATGAAGTTCCTCACATAAAGGGTGGGGAGCAGCCTGGCAGGACTTAACTTGCATGAGTGCATCAATCAATCAATCAATCAATCAATCAGCATTGATGATCTACAGTACTTTTAAATTGCCTTCTGCTGGCTGCCTTTCTCTTCCAGCCTGGGCTGTGGAGCAGTTTCCTGGCTGTGAAGAAGCTGGAGTGCCCTGTGCCAGGCTCCTGGGGTGTGTGAGGAGCTGCTGGAGCACACAGGTGCCTGTAGCTCAGACCAGGGGGCGGGGTTGGGTGGGGGTAACTCCAGCCCCAGCTCTACCTCTGCTCTGAATTTGTACTCTTTAAGTTAAATCATAGCCTTAGGTGGGCTCAACACACTGTGGCTTTGCACTGCTTTGGCAGGGTATTGTAAATACCTCTTACTGAAGAATAAAAGCCTGATTAATTCAAAATTAAAAATGCATTAACTTCTTAAATAACTCCTATTTGATTCTTTTCATTTTTTTAACAGCTGAGGTTTTGCATATACCAGCTAAGAGAAGCATCAGTTCAGAACCTGTCAGTTCTGTCACAAGGGTCAGATTGAAGGCAAACTGCTCAAAGAAAATGGAAGGGCTGCATGGCTTCACCAGCTCCTGTCCCTGGTGTGTGCAGCTGAGCTTCAAACAGGTCTTGCACCATACCCAGATGAGTGATTTCAGTGTGGTTTTGTTCTCCAGTCACTTCTGATGTCCTTCTCTACTTCTGAAAGCACAGGGAAATACAATCTGTCAATAGCACTTGCATGGATTAGTACCCTTTCACAACGTTAATTGGAATGGAAGCTGGGAGCTGCCCAGCAGATCCAGGCTGCACCCCACAAGGCCTCAGACTGTAATCTGTGCCATGTGGTTTGTTTCACAGAAGGCACCTGGACCCTCCTGCTGGGCACATCCAAATCCCAGTGCTGAGAGCCACCACCAGCCGTGGCAGAAAATCCTTGGGGCAGATGGGCTGTGGACCAGCCTGGAGCAGTTTTCTGAGCAGACAGGAGACCCCTTGCTCCCTTTCCTCTGCCTGCTGCACCTGGGTGCCAGTAGAGAAAGGCAGAGGAGCTCCCAGGTCTCCCTGCTGGATTTGATCCTCAAGCTGTTCTGGAGTTCTCTAGGACAGCTGCCTGCTTCCAGAGTAGCAGTGAGCACTGATTCCATGCTTAACTGCAGGTGCTTTCATTCTGTCAGGATTTGTGCTCTCTTTTGCAATAAGAACATTGTAAATGTTCATTTTGTGATGCAGGCCAGTCTGTTTTGAACACTCAGGAGGAAAACACAGAATCATTCCCTCTGAAACAGACTCCCCTTGGAGAAGACCCTCCCCAAGCTTGTGTCAGGAGCAGTGTAGGGAAAAAGGGGGAATTCAGGGGGAATTGGCTCACCTCTGACAAGAACAGCTGCTGCAGGTACCACTGCACACCCTCCTGCACAAGTCTTGATTTGTGACCCTTTGGTGCTGCCTTTCCTGTGTCCCCTGTGTGTGTGGCCTTGTGTTTCAGAGCTGGAGCTCAGCCTCCCCTCTCCCTGCTGTGCTGAGAGGGAGCTCTGCCATGTTCTGAAATCACTCAGCACTGCCCCAGGCACTGCTCAGCCACAGTGCAGATAAAGGGAGAGGGGAGCAAGTTTGCTGTGGGGTGTCTGCCAAACCCCTTTCCAGATGGGAGTGCAGCACCTTCTCTCTCCCTTCTGGAGCAGATCTGCTCCAAGGGGCCCAGCCTCAGTGAAAGGAGGCACATCAGGGCTCTGCTTTGGGGTCTCTTGTCACAGCAGCTCAGCCAGGCTCAGTCATCAGCAAGGGCTGGACACAAAATGAGCACCTGTAAAAAACCTTTCTATTTTCAAACCTTTCTGTTTTCAAATGTGCCTCACTCTGAGTCGATGGCAGTGAGCCCAGGCAGTACCTGAGCATGTCCTGCCCTGCTCTGCACACCAGGTAAGTGCTCTTCAGGGTTTGATAAGCTTCTGTCTGAAAGAGAGACAAATCTGGACCTAAAAGGTGTAGGTTTTAGGAGTTTAAAAATGATAATTAAACACCTGATATATAGCAGAGTTTGGTCTGAGTTTTGATGTCACACTTCCCAAACCTTGAGCCCACAGCTATCAGCAGCTGCTGCTCATCACCTACTTACCTACACTTGGATAAAAATGCAATGAAATACTGTAACAAAGTGAAAAAGCATGAAATCAGCTATACAGCAGCTGTAAAACCTGCTGTCAGTTCCTCTTCCCTTTTCAAAATAACCCTCTGGTTTCAGCAAAACACAGCCAATCCCACCACCTGTAGTGCAAGGTTTAATACTAATGAAGTGTCTGTGAGCCAGTGATAGCATCTGCAGCTCATCCTCTAGCAAGCAACTCTCCCAGGAGCCTGAGATCTGGATTTGACAAGCACCTTGAGTGAATCCAGGTTAACTTCTGAAACTCTCTGGTACTGGCTACAGGCAATTATTTGGTACAGATAAACAGAAGGAGTTTTAACATTTCTGTCAGCAAGTAACTGCCTGTCAGATTATTGCAATAATAATAATAAGCAGTACAAAAGGAGTCCCTGCTCTGTTACAATTGTTCTTATTTATGTCAGCCAGCTGAGGACTTGCCATTCAGCCAGGGAATTTTCTCTAAAAAGGCCAGATGTGATGCTGTTGGGCTGGCTGAGCTGTTTCTTGGGAATAAGGCTCTGAAAGAGTAGCTACAGCCTTCAGGATAACACAGAATCTGGTGAAACTTTGATGCTCAAAACAGTAAGTTTTGCCCCGGGGCCATTTCTTAGTGAAGCTTCAATTTCTGGCCCAAAGTTGCCCCAAAGTCCCCACTCAAAGAACCTGCTGTCCTAAAAGCCAGGCCACATTAAATTGCTCCAAAACATGCAATTTATCCCACGCTGAAACCAGAAGTAGCTGGCCCAAACCCTGCTATTTAATTATCCACTCACAGCCCATTAGGAGTCTAGATAAGGGGTTTAGAACTGTGGAGATGCCACTGAAAATAAACAACTCTCACTCTGCCTCCCCAGCTGAAGCACTTTGGAAAGTGGCTGCTTCCAGCATGGAAAAACACAAGTAAGGTCCTAATCCTCTCACACAGCTCCAGCTAAACAAGCTCCCACTACAACCAAATTTGGCGTCTGATTTTTAAACTGCACACCATAATGTCCTGAAAAATCCACATCACCCCATGCAGCCTTTGGACATCTTTACACAACGAGACAGGACTTCGTGTACATTAAACAAAAATGTCAGGCATTACTCAGATCATGAATGAGAAAAATACAAATAGAAATCACACTTTCACATGAAAAAGGAGGTGAAGCCATGATTTAATGGAGGTTAGAATGTGTTGAGCCTAGCATCAGAGTTAGCTCTAGATCCATGAGGGGCACCAGGCGCCAGCACTGAGGCAGCTGCAATTGCTCACGGGCAGGACTGAGGCTCGAGACAGTCACACACACAAAAATTCTGTTTTACAGCAGGTGCAATCCATAATATGCACTAAATGAAGATACATTTTCATCTGAAAGTGAAATGGAAAGCTCCTCCTGGGTGCTGTGGAAGGACACAAGGAATAAATCCATATTGATTTCAGTGCAGCTTATTTTAAAGCACCGAGAAATGATGCTGCTTGTTTTACTTGCTGCAGTAGCACTTCCAGGAACATGAGTCACACTAAAGCTGTCTTGCTCAGGATTAATTTTGTTCCATGGAAGAAATACCCTGTGCAGCTCCAGACAGCCCTGCTGGTGTTGTGCCAGTGCTGAGAGAAGAATTAGCCCCATTACAATTGTCAGTTGTGTTCTGGAGAGCAGTGTTTGTAAACAGCTCCGTGCTGAGTGACAGCTCCTTCCCCTGGCTCGGTGTGGCCCAAAGCTCAGCCTTCCAAATGCCTTCCTGACTGCATTTAAAGATGCTGAGGATGCTTGTGCCCTCCCCACCTTTAATAACCGAGTGCCTGCTGTTTTGAGGAAGTGATGAACAGTAAAAGAGGTTTAAATGATGAGTTTCCACCTTCTTAAATGAAAGGTAATCCTTTGGAGCAGCAGCTCAAACCTCTGCAGGTGAGGGGAGGGGAGGGAGTGCAGCACAGGGGAAGGGGGAGTAGGAAGGGACAAAGCTCCAGTCAAGCAGCCAAACAAAGACACCAACAGTCCTGAAGCTCTTTTGCAGTCAAGCTGGCATTGCTGGGGTGGTTTTGTGAGCAAACACATTCGTACCACTCGAGTTCCAGGAATTCTTGTAGAGACTTCAGGGAGCTGAGGTGCACCCCAGGATCTTGGTCTCAGTGGAAGTTATTTTTTGTCACCCCAAGTCTTTTGTGGCTCATAAAGCTTTCTGCAGGGATCAGAAGGCAGTTCTTAATGTTTCAGAGAAACCAGAGGCAAAGAGGGTTTAAGAACTATCACAAACTGAGCAGAAAAACCCACTGCAGAGCACAGATGATGTCTTTCTCCTAACTGCTCCACTCCTTTTCTTTTTGAAGATAAATAACTTAAATGATTCCTCTTAAAGGTGCTCAATTGATTTATTTATCAATTTTTGCCCTTTTCTTCCCAGCATATTCCTCATCTCAGAAGGGAATGAATTCTTCCTATTCTAGGAACATTTTTGAACTTACAGATTTAAAATATAAAAGAACAAGAAAACCCTACTTCATCCTCTAAATCTAGAATCCTATCATAAAAAATTTCAATGCCTGCCACCAAATTATGGTACTTAGCAATTCTTTAAATCACTTCTTTTTCCATTTTCATCTATGGGGATAGCTGCTGGTTTTATTTCCTATGTCTGTAGATGGAGGGGAAAAATACTGATAATTTGCCTCAGGGAAAAAAACCTATTTAGAATTCCAAATAAGTTTTGACATGGAACATCTTCACTTGAATGAAGCATCTCAGTGCTTTACATTTCAGGAGAGCAGGCTATAAAAAAGCCAATCAGTCTGAAAATCCAAGCATAAACCACCACCAAATGCATGAGGGATTTTCATACAGAAGGAAGGCCAGCTGTGTACAAAAATACATCCCTCTTACATTCTCACAGCTCTCAGCCTTCCTCCTGTACTGCAACTCTTTTTTTTTTTTTT
>VXAC01002383.1:608423-649730 GCA_013399225.1 Rhipidura dahli
TTTTTTTTTTTTTTTAATTCCAATGAACAGCTAAGAAGCACAACAGATAGGTGCCTTTCAAAACCAGCCCCTAACTTCCATCACAAAGTTTCACCCTTTTGTGCCACTGCATGAGAATGGGAGGTTCATGGCCACACAGCAGTGATGGAATGAGACAGCAACAAAATGTGGCTCCTGTTTTATTTAGGAGCACCTTATGACACACTGTACATTGGACTGCTAGAACTCCATCTTCAACATCACTTTTGGGAAGAGTGCTTTCATTAATTATTAACCAGCACTTAGTTAACCACTGAGTCTGGGAGCAGATACAAAAATTTCCCTCTCTCTTTCTTGGCTATTTACAGTCCCACCCATTTCCACTTGAACATCACACAAAGATCCAGGACAGAACGTCCAAGGATATCAGATCTTGCAAACCCTGCTCTGCAACTCCTCAGAAAAAGAGATTTTATTTCAAGATCTAAACTTAATCATCAGCTTACAGTCTGAAAGATAAAAGTGTATTAATGTCCTAAGACAACACTGTCATGTCTGTGTTACATGATCATGTATCATTTCCCTAAGATGTGATAGATAAGATGGGAATGAAGCTCTGGACTCAGTGGACATTTCCAAACCAGAATTTAGTGGAAGGAGAACTCCATCCAGAAATGAAGTTGGAAATACAGTTAGCTTTTACTTAACACACAGAGTATTACTTTCCACTAGCCATAAAAATTGAAAGAGTTTAGTAAGGGAGGCACAGAGAGTAGGGAGAAGCAGCTTCCTATACTACACCAGTTAATTCGCAGGGCCACATTCACTGTTTCATCAGAAGAATTAAAAGCTAATTCTGCTGCAGCTGGATCTTGATGCATATTCTCTCCAGGCTAGAAATGGTTACAGACTCTTCTGACAGAGAAAAGGGAGGATAACCCAGGAGCTTTGTGTTTGAGCACTAAAAACTTGGGAATTTGTATTTGCTGCAGCTCCATTCTAACCACCAGGATGTGGGATACAGAGAAATGCCAGGCTTGACCAAAGAACCAAAAAATTATAGGGAAGAATGTTCCATTATAATGACCCAATCTTCAGTCTCTCCACTTTTAGTTGTTTTCTTTCTGTTTTTATTCTTCAGACAGCTGTCCTCAGAAAGGGAAAAAAACCAACTTCTGTACCTCTGAAATATCTGAAACAGGCACTTGCAGCTGTTACAGACAGGTGACAAGCAGAATCCTTCAAGAAGTCTTGTCTAGATAAGACAGAGAAGGAATTTGCAAGACCACTTTCAGATAAGACACATGACCCTGGCCATCATTTGGAATTAAAAGTGTGCATTTCCTTATGTTGTTGCAGTTTTGAGACAATAAAGTGTGTCTTTTCTTTGTAGTCAACAGACTTGGGATGAAGCTCCCTTCTCCCCAAATCTTCTGTGCCTCTCACCTCTCACCTTTGCTAAGAGTCAAGAGAAAATCTGGTGGTCTGTTGCTTCTATGACAAGCTCACCTTCTTGAAGAGAAGGCTTCCAAAAGTAGAAGGCTTCCAAAGACTCCTAACCAAATGATGTGTAGGCCAGACACAGGAAAGCTTCAGCTGTGCTGCCAGCACGTGTGGGTAAGCAGAGCTGGGAACAGGACCTCTGTAAAGAGACAAAGAATGTGGCCTAATGCTACACTGGAGCACTTGGAGACTCAGCCAGCACAGAGATCTGCTTTTGGCTCAGGGTATGGGAAAAGCCCAGAGGAAAACAAAGTGTGAACGTGTGCACCTAATGCAAATGAGAAAATGCAATAATTTGGGTGTTGAGGATGTGTTGTAAGAGGGCTGGAGGTGAGCCAGGCTGGCCTGGCACACAGAGCACTGGCACAGAGCTCCGTGTATCCAAGCAAGACAAGGTTCCTGAGCCTCAGCAAACCATGTGGCAGCTCCCTCCCTCTGGAAGAAATTCATCTTCCCCAAAGTCTTTGCAGAAGTGCACCCAGTTGTACAGTGCCAAATGAGCTCCATTCCTCAAAGTGTCAGGGCTGCCCCTCTCAGCTGTGTCCCAGAGATTCCCATCACCCACCACACTCTGGGGCTTCCTCCCGTGGGGAGTGTCCGATTGTCCGGGATTGCTGCTCCTGGTGGCTGCTGGAATGCCAGCAAGGACTCAGCAAGGAGCTGAGGGTGGGGGAGGCGCTGCTCCAACTGAGCAATGCGAGGCAAGCAGCAGGCGCTGGATCCCAACAAACACGGCTTCTGGGAGCCACAATCAGCAGCTCCAGCTGGGCCATTTGCTTGGGCTGCCTGCCAAAAGGTTTTTAAAAAGAACAGTAAAGAATGTGCCATGGCTTTAAATATGAATTTCTAACACAGTGCAGCCAATATCCACATTTGTTGAGGCTTCCATCCCATAGCTTTTCTCTAAGGCTCAGTCAGGAATGCAAGGAGTTTCTCCTGCTGATCTAATTTTATCCCCCTGCAGATATCCACCAGCACGAAGGAATGAAGTAGAGCCAGGGCAGTTATTTAATTACTTCCAGCTCTCAGAGAGGGACCCAAAAGATAACAGTGAAGCAAGCACCACACAGCAAAGATGCTAAACCAGCCTATAATTTGTGTGTTGCTGCACACAGATCTTGTGATAATTTACTAATAGGTGACCCCAGCATTTCTCCAGGTGGTGCCTGTCCTAATACCATAGACATTTCTATGAGTTTAACCGCAACAGAGCATGGCAGCAAACAGGAATGACTACTACACAATAAGTGAAATATGCAGGTGGTTCCTGAAATGCCAACAATGACTATTTAGCAAGATGTAACCTTCCATTACTTGGGAGGTTTTGCATATTCTATACCCAGAGCACCTTAGCATGACTGGAGCTGGGTTTATTCAAGTCCACAGGAGTGCTGGCCCTGCCTGTACTGAACTTGTGGCAGCCACAAGGAGTGTCACCACCAAGGTTCAGCAGCAGCCTCCCAGGCACAAAGAGGAAATCAAATCATTAAAGGAGTTTTTGTCCTCGATGTGGCACGTAGAACCTCACAGCAAGCATCAAAAGTCATTTGTTCAAAAGTGAGTTATATCACAGAGGATAAAACCCCCACAGTGCCAGCACAGCAAACAGGTCAAGTGTGGTAGCTGAGTGATTTATCTGATTCTCCAATAAGCACACACGTGAGCATCCACTGCTGATGCAAACTCCTGGATGAGATGGGGTAGTGCAGCTAGAAATGAGTCAGAACAGGCACAGGCTTCTGATTTAATTAGCACAACAGGCTGCCTCCTCCTTGTGACCTCACATCTGTATGAGAGACTCACACAGGAGTAAAAAATGTGGAGTCTGTCGGGTTTTTTCTTCTTGGTTTGAACAGCAGCCTAGAATGGCAGTGTGTGCCCAAGGTACACACCACCTCTAGTAATGCCACAATCACTGAAAATCAAAATGCACACACACACATGTCCATAAACCCCTGACTGAAGTGCATCACTGAAGTGAGAGTATAAAATAGCCTGACAAATTCAGGTGACAAGGCTTCTCACCTGCCTTTTAAGAACCAGGAGCTGCATCTTCAGCTTGTCATCAGAGGCATCAGAGCTCCACAAGGTCCTTCTTGCAGTGGGCAGGTCTCATGCTCAGCATTTGTCCAAGTGCTGTTCTTGGGAAGCTGGAGGCAGCCCTGCAAGGCACAGAGCATCTGCACACATTTATGGCACAAAGTCTCCTGCAATCTCAGAATGTTGCTTCTTTACAGACACACTCGAAAAGGTCAAATTCAGGAAATAACAGTTTAACAACAAGCAAGGGAACAGAGGGCCAAAAGATCCTCCTACCCAAAGGTCACCAAGATTCATCCCCTAGAGAAATCCAAAAGTATTCAAATTCCTCATGGGACATACTGTCATTCTCAGGCTCATGGCAGTGCTCTTACAGAGAGTTCATGAGCATGCTGTGAGGCAGCCAGCAAAAGGACTGTTTCAACACACAGAGAAAAGAATAAATAAACCAAGACAGCCTGAAATTATTCTAAACTCAGTGTTTTATTGCTCCGTGATTATTAGTTACACTTTGATACATTGCACTTGGGAATAGATTAGCACCTACTACATAATTTAAAAACTTAGTATCTTACAACTCATATAATTGGCACTACAGAGAAAACCCAGAGATATGTCATTTTAACCCAAGATTAAAAGAGATAAAATGTTTCCATCCTTTATTGTTGGCAGGTGAACTTTCATTGTGGAAGGCCCTTAAAAATAGTGAACAGAAACTAACAACCTAAATGCCCTCCAAAACCAAATAAAAACAGTATCAGGTAAATCACTCCCTTCTTTACACCAGTCTTTTTGCTTTGGTACTTTTAGTATCCAAGTGCACAGCAATTCCCTCATCTCTTTCAAAGAAAAAACCAACAAAGTACATGATCAAGACTACGCTGACTGCTTTGGGTGACAAGAGGAGATACTCCCACACACCATTCTCAGCACCCACGCAAACAGCATTCTCATCAAAAGTGGCATTGTCTCAGGATTTAACACATCCCAAGAGGTTTATAAATAATAAATGTTGGGGGTTTTTAAAAGGGGAAGAATTATTTTGAATAAATAAATGACAGCTATAATAGCTGCGTTGGCTTTGGTGACCAGTTATCTACATGCAGCATAAGTTATCTTCATAAGGCAAGTGATGAGATAGCGTAAGTGAAGTCCCTGAGGATCAGCGTCTCCGTGTTCAACTTGTTTGTTTCACAACGTGTGTAGACAGCCTGGAAAACAATCAGTCCCAAGGCATCTGCTTTTTAATCTCCCAGCACAGCTGCAGACCACACAATGAATTATTTCTGTCCCTCTTCTGCAGGCAGGAACACATAAATAACACCGAATACTTAGTAGGAGGTGGCAGGGAATTAGTTCTCCTAAACCTGGGCCGAGTGCTCCACCTTGTGTTGGTCACGGGCACTCAGAGCGAAGCTCTGGCTGCCTGCTCCACGATTGCAGGTGCAGAGGCATAGCTCGTGATTCCTTCTGCCTGGGAGCAAGTGTTGTCCATGGTGCCATACGACTGCTGCTCCGTGGGGGCCAGCACGGTCCTTTCTGTAGGGTGAGGACGCAAAACCTGCGGGACGTACATCTGAAATCACAAGCGAAGGGGTTTAGTGGTCTCTCAAAGCACAGCGCTGGGACAACTTCACCCAGGTTAATTTTTCCCCTTGTCACTCTTCTTTTCATCCTCCTTTTCCCGTTCTTCACCTTAACACCTCAGGCCTTTTGCACCCTGCTGGAGGCTTCCTGGTGTGACTGTGGCACAAGGCCTTTCCTGCTACCTCAGTGCTACATCCTCCTCAGTGACACGGCAAGCAACACCTGCTACACGTCACAGCTTTCAGAATCAAAGCAGTGGCCACTGACTGCGTTTGGCAGCTGTCCAGATGTGAGGCTCTGCCTGGGGCAGGGCACAGGACACAGCACACAGAGCTGCTGGAAGCAGTGGGTCTCAACTACTCCTAAAGCAGCGGCCGAAGGTACTTCTGGAACACCACCTGGCAGCAGTCAAGGAGCCCAGCTGCAGAATTCTCTGGGCCCACATGCACATGGCAAATCCCACAGTCCAGGCAGACTAATATGTCCTACACAAGCTCTTTGGTAAGCAGGGTGAGGAATTAAGTTTTTCTAGGAAACATAAGGGAATATTAGTAACTCTTAGGTTCTTACAGAAGATGTTGGGACTGTTGGTACCTCTGTGTCTTTTCCTCTTTCACCTTGTGTGTCGTCTATCTGTAACCAGCAACAGGTGGGGAAAGAAAGAGAAAATATCAAACTGGTGAGTGAAAACCACACACACAGATCATGAGCACCCAAAACCTGCACAGACACATCTCACTGCACTGCTGGTACTCTCTCCTCCAATCCTTCTACACATAATCTTAGAAAGGTTTGGCTTGGAAGGGACCTTAAAGATCATCTAGTTCTAACTCTTTGCCATGGCAGGGATGCCACCCACCAGACCAGGTTGCTCCAAGCTCCATCCACCCTGGCCTTGAATACTTTCAGGAACGGGCATCCACAACATCACTGGGCAACCTGTGCTAGTGCCTCAGCAACCTCACAGCAAAGAGCTTCATCCTATTACCTAATCTAAACCTACTGTCAGTTTAAAGCCATTCCCCCTTGTCCTGTCACTAAACACTCTTGTAAAAAGTCTCTCTCCACCTTTTTTTTTTTTTTTTTGTAGGCTCCCTTCAGGTACTGGAAGGCTGCAATTAGGTCAGCCTGGAGCCTTCTCTTCTCCAGGCTGAACACCCCCACTGCTCCCAGTCTTCCCTCATAGCATAGGTGCTCCATCCCTCTGACCATCTTAGTGGTCTTCTCTAGACTCGCTCCAACAGGTCCCTGTCCTTCCTGTGCTGGGACCCTAGAGCTGGATGCAGCACTGCAGGTGGGGTCTGAGCAGAGCAGAAGGGCGGAATCCCCTCCCTCAGCCTGCTGCCCCCACTGCTGGGGATGCAGGCCAGGATACTTCTTGCATACTGCTCTTTTCTCTCAAATTCACTGAGAGACTTTGCTGCAGACACTGGGAGACTTCCCACTCTGCCAGGCAGCCTGCCTGCATTACAGACCCTCTTTAGCCATCCTTCCATGAACCTTTGTGAACAGACACTGCCAGCAGGAAGGCATGGACAGCCCAGCAGGAACAGCTGGTGCTCCACCAAGCACACAGGTAGGTGCTGAAAGGTCAGGTATCTATCACTTACCCTATAATTCAGTGGACTCAGGTACTTGAAACAGCCAAAACAAGTGTAAGCCAAGCAAATAACAATAGTGATGTTGACAACAAGCAAGGTAAACATGGTTGTAGGTGCTTTAAAACCTAGAAAAATATTCAGAGAATAAATATAAAAATGCGAAGCAGAAAAAAACCAACAAAACCAAAACAAACTTTTATTTATCTTCCTCATTTTCAGAAGCCTCATGGATTTTTTATTTTTCCTTAGAGGAATGGGCAGCCCACTTCCAGCCACAAGCAGGAGAATGTCATTGTACACAAAGTTCTCCCACTTTTCCTAGATGCCAAGAAATGTTGCTGTAATATTTAAATGATAGACAAGACTCAGAGTGATTCTTCTCTTCCCTCATTCACCCATTCTGGACACACTTCTAAAATACTTTCATTCATGATTTGTGAAATAAAACATTAATTACATTGATTAATCATGATGATGGCATCAAGCTGGATGGTTTGCAAACAGCTCAAAGGCATGAAGGGGGGAGAAGAATCAAAATTATCTTGGTAGATACTACCCCACCTGCTTTAAAGGATCAAACCAAAAAAACCAACGGCAAAATAAAACTGTGTGTAGAAAACAGGAAATAAGTAAAATTTGGAAGGAAAAATGAAATGTAGATGTGAGGGATAACAACAGCACTGCAGCATACAACTGCTGGAAAGCAGTCAGTACTGGGAGGGTATCAAAGAACATGGGAAGAGAGGAAAATTTAAAAAAAAAAAGACAAGTCTCTGGCACCTATACAAAATAATTCAGTGCTACTGAGCCTTCAGCTGAGTAGCCTTGCCTATGATAAAATATGGACAGAATTGGGAAGAATCCAAGGAGAAAGATCAAGAGAAGAAACAGTAAGTATGAACTAGGCTGAAAGGTAAGTTTTAGTTCAGAGACAGTGCAATAAAACTGTAGGAAAGGACACGGTTGCCTAGTATGGAAAAAGTATTAGAGATTACAGTGACTTCTTATTTTCCAGAACCACTAGGGGAATATTCTAAAGAAATGACTCTCATTTTGCAGTAAAGATGACTTGAATAGGATAACAGGAAAAAGTAAACATCACTACAAACCCTGGCTGTTTCCACGCTTCTTCAGACAAAAGAGGCAACACCAACCCTCAGACATTTTTGTGGTAACCCCAGCATATGCAGTGGCACAGAATAGAAAATTTTACACTTTAGCAGGTTATAGAAGCCCTGCACAGGTCTGTTCACAAGGGGAAAAACACCACGCACATGCAAAAAAAAAAAATTAAGAAAAACCCTACAAACACATCACTATTCAAACAAAAAAAAGGAAGTGAAAAAACCTCCCAATGGGTGTTCTAGAATGTCCTTCAGAGGAGGTTGTTTTCATAAGCGCAGGTTACACAAGTATTCACCAGATGGTGAGGTGTGTCTACACCAAAGCCAATGGATGGTGCAAAGCACAAGGCAAACAGCAGAGATTGGGGAAAGAAAAGTCTCCTGCATCAGTTTTCCCCTGCACTGTGTCCTCAGAACTCCTGCCTGCCAACAGCTCTAGAGAACATGGGCTTCAAGTGACTACCCCAGGAGATGGGGGTTGAACTGCAGATAGGACCTCCCTTCCTCTGTGGTGAGAGGTCCAGTGGTGCTGCAGGTGTAGGATGGATGGATGGACAGACAGATGGCACAAGAGCTGAGGAAGAATACAGGCATTGAGAAGGAAGAAGATGACACCAGTACAGCCTATCACCTTCAGTATACAGGCAGGTGGTATTTGATCCTCACTAAGAATTGGGAGAGAGGCTTTTCCAGCCTTACATTAATGTGTAAGGAGTGAGAAACCAGAGTATTGTCACTGACTCTGCAACCAGACTGAAACACCCATATCAAGCCAATTATAGAAGTCAATGACCAAGCGATCAAGCTTTACACCATAAACTGATATCTTTTGCAGATAAGGAAGCAGAGCTCTCTTACCCTTCCTTCCTTCCTTTTGGCATTAGAAGCAGCAATGAAATCAATGGCAATGAAATCAAAGTATCAAATTCCTACCTCTCAGACTGCCCTGTGCACTGACAAACCACCAAACAACATCCTGTAAGCAGGATCCTCTACACTGCCCAAGCCAAACACGGTAATACAGCCTGTGTTTTCCATTATTAAAATCCCTGACAAATAATGATTTTACCATGCAGAACTAGAAGACATTATTAAAGATTTCATTTTTACTTCACCAGGATTTCCTTCCTAACAATTAAAGAGGTGGATCAGATGCCGAGCGCTTGGAGGTGATTTTTCCAAAGCATGCTCTAGAAATTCTCCTGTTAATTTAGAGGACACAGATTTGTTGGTCTTCCTGGTTGCAAAAGCAGCTCTCAAAACAAGGGGAAAAACAAGCTCTCAAACACACAAGTAATGCAGAATCCATTCAAATCCAAGGGCAGCCTGAAGCAATAGTTCCAAGTGCCTCTTACCTCCACAGGGAGCTTTCCCTATCCCTAAAATTAGATGACAGCCTGCCTACAATACCTTTCTGACTACTGGTATGCTAGAAAACACAATGCAAACATGAGCTTTTGCCATGAGGGCAGAATGCAGTTAGGCATCATGAGCTTCCCTCTAAAAGGAACATAGAATACCCCTATTTTCAAAATAAATTACACACAAAAACCATGAGGTTTTAAACTACAATGTGGTGAAGATAATCACCATCTCACTGCAGTCTTCCATGTAAAATTTGATGGATGGTGTAGAACACATGAGGACTAGCATTAGCCAATATTTTAGCACTTTTTTTTTGTGATGGCTGTACAAGTGAGGCAGCAGCCAATTCACCCAAGCAAATTAAACTTATACCCAGGCTGCACAAATGCAGGTAGTGAAGCCAGTGATCATCTTACTACAAAGAGCTAATTCTGAATAGATTTGTTTTATGCAATGATTTTTGCTGTCTGTCACTTCACAGCCCAACTAGCCAAGTATTCTGATTTCAGGTATACATGACTTCCTGTGAAATGAAGGAACATGGAGCCCCATTCTAAGAGTTTAATATATCAGCCATCTCCATCACAGGCTCTTATGCAAATCTTGTGTAGTTCAGTCCCACAAGCAACCAGCATGAACTCCTCTTTAGGGAAGGAATATGAGAAGACCACAAAGCTTATGAAACCTCACATCTTATTCAGGGAAGCTGGCAAGAGAGCTGGGAGCAGCTTCTAGGTGGAAACAGGTAATACTTACCCAGCCTCACAAATGAGTAAAAATAGAGCCAGAAAAGGCAGAGGATTGGAGCTGCCAGGGCCTGATTGACAGCTGCAAAGTGCATCTTCTTCTCCAGCTTGGCAGGGAGATAGGCGTAGTAGAGGTTGTGACGGTCCACCATGTGCTTCAGGAGGATGTAGATCAAACCTGGCAGGGAAAGCAGGAGAGCCAAGCAGAGCTGGTTGGAGGTTTGATAAAAAGCAGTGACTCTGTGAGGAGACCTACATGATCCAAGTGAGTGGAAATGCAGATACCAGGGGTGGGTACAGCCCAAACATGAGGGGGCTACAGCTGCATGACAGCACCTGCTCCTAAGGTATCCCCATCCCTTCCCCTCTCCACACACTTCTCTCTGTGGTCTCTTGTGCTCCCAGGGAGAGCCCAGAGCTCCTTCTGAGTGCTGGCACATGAGGCCAAGCCAGTAGGGAAAACTTCCTAACTCCCTTTCCACTGTGCTGGTAAGGAAGAATGGCCTGACAGTGGCTTAACCTCTCCCTCTCAGCCTTCACCAGATCCATGACTGGATTTCAAGTCAGCTATTCCTTATCCAAACAGACAGCCAGCAACTGCTGTGGCAGCCATGAATTGCAACAGCTCTGGGATGCAGCAGCACATTCACTTTATTTACAACTGCATACAAAACAGAATGGAATTAAATATCAATTACATTGTTACATAAAAATTGGCCACATTCTCCCAGTAATAAGGTTGTTGATTAAACCAGTTCTGAACAATATCTAATTTAGATAATTATCTTGTATCTAGCTCTGTAAAGTTTTGGATTAGAAAATGAAAATACCAACTATGTAAAATTATTTAGTGCTACTTATGTCTGATCTAAACCCCTCACCACCAGAGCCAGTACACTCAAATCTGAGAAATACAATAAACATCTAATAGACATTAAATACACTTTCAACCTCTAAAGGCAGTACAGGAGCTACGTAATTCATCATCTTTTCCACTGTTCTTCCACAAGAAGGGAAGGAAAATTCCAGGTCCTAAGGATTATCAACACTTGAACAGGAATAAGAATGCAGAGCTGGGCCTTCCAAACTTCCCACACGCCCCATCTCCCTCCCACAGTGCTCACTGGAAAACTTACCAAAAGGGACAATGATGGGACACGTGATGCTATAGGCCATGATGACAGTGAACACACACAGCATCCAGGCATACATTGCCCCAAATTCATATTCAAATGCCTGTTGCTAAGAACAAAAACAAAACACCCAAAATTCTCAAGTCATCCATCAATGTATCAGGAGTTAAGAATAGATTCACTAAAGCAACAATTCACCTTCTCTTATTCTCTCCCCCTGAGAGATCAGTTATTTCCCTAAAAGGCAGAAATGATGTAATTAGATGAAGTATTATGTGGTTTTATTATCTGAACATACAGAAAAGATGCTGCTTCTTTCATAGCCTTAAAGTAATTTCTCAGGGAATCTGCATCCACTAGAAGCAGCCCCTTAAAACCACAAGGCAGAAAATAATTGTGCCAGACTCAGAGCCTTTGCCTGACTGTGGCAGCTGGATACAGGCTTAAGTTCCCATTGTAACATCTGGAATTTCAAGCAATAGGAAGGCACATCACCTGGAAGCCCACCTCTTACAATGGAATATAGGCAAAAAATATATATTTTGCTAGGTGTATGTTCAGATTAAAGCAAGTTGTAGACACCTGCTGGCTGACAGAAGAAACTAACTCTAGACAGTTTTGAATTTAAAAAACCCCAAAGTTCAGTCTACAAGATAAAATCATTAACTATTCTATAAAAACCAAGTCATAAAACTCTGACTTAGAGTTATGAAGAGATTAATACCTGAAGCTCAGAGCTTGGGGTTTGATTTTTGACCACCTCTGACTTGAATAAATCCCTCCCTGTTATCTGTGCTGCAAATGAAGGGAATATGAACCTGACATCGACAAGCGAAACAAAGGCTAAAAAAACAAAAACGTTGTGAGATGATAGTTAATGGTATGAAGGATGGCTGCTCCCACTGCTTCTGACAAGGATCAGTCAGTGAATTGCCTCCTGCTAAGGAGGGGCTGCAGTACCTGCTTGATGTTTTTCCTCTCTGCTGTGGACTTGGCCATGATCATGCGGATGGTGTACAGGATAAGGCCAGGCAGGCGTAGCAGCTCCATCCCATTGCCCACGAAAGCAGAGGCGATCACGTAGTTCACAAAAAAGGCTCCCTGGTCAGGCAGGAACACACATCTGCCAGGAGAGACACCAGACACTGACTGAGAGGAAGGCAAGCAAACACAGGAGGTATACAATCTATCCCTGTTGCCTTTGGAAATCTCTTCCCATCAGGATAAGCACTATACACCTCGGGAAGTGGCCAGAACACTTGTGATAAAATCGTTGCAAAAGAATACTGCAGAGCTATAAATGCAGCCAGTGTAGCATGTAAGAGCCTGGCTGAGTTGCAGTTCAGATGAGGAATAAACTATTCACAAAAAGATGCAGCAGCCTGATGGGTGGCTGACAGCAGACAAGAGCATCATCTGGTGTCTGCAACAGCAACCTGACAAGATGAGATAAGACTGCAATAGAATAATCATCTCTGCTAACTTAGTAACTCCTAATTGTTCTTCCTGTTACTGATTTTGAAACAGCATTTGGAAACCTATACCCTAATAACTGCATTCTATTCTTTCCCTCCAGGCACAGGCACAAGAGTTTAAAATAACCAATATCTGCAAATTTGCAATGCAGTGTGTATAAAAACACACATTTTACTTAAAATCAAGATTCACTGGATTACAGAAGGAGAACTGCTGCAGCTATTTGGTCTCACTGTAATCCTTGGGAAGATCCCCTGTCCATGACATGGAACAATCCTCAGCCAATTCCAATATCTCATCATCCTTTCTGTGAAGGAATTCTTGCTAATGTCCAACCTTATTGTCTCCTCCCCTTATTTAGCACTCATCACCACCCCAGAGTAGCAACCCCGAGCAAATTTTAATAAACACTAACCAAGTTCAGTGAAGAGTAAAAAAAAAAAAAAAATTAAGTCCTAAGTGTTCCTTTACAAAGGAATAGCAAAGAGGGAACATTATTTAGCTAATACTTACTCCAGCCTAACTGCAGAATCAGAGGATTCTCTGTCAAACAGCCAGCGGAAAAAAAAATCAAGGCTGAAAGAAAGATGGTGAATGTAATTCAGTCTCCCACATCTTAGCACTGTCTAAAATAGCTTCTCTTTTTAAGCAGTTTAAATCAAGATAGTTGATAGAATTTAATCAAATAATCTGAACACTACTTTGGCTTTATCACAGTTACTGATAGCTAGAAATAGGAAAAAAGGTACAAAATCAAACAGAACAAAAACATCTACTTCATATTAAAGTTTTAATGATTAATTTTTAGCAGTTGTTTTCAGATAGGACAAATACATGTCCACCCATTTAGCCAGGGAAACAGGCAAATACTGTAAAGGTGGAAAGAAAAGGACAACTCTAACTGAAGTATAAGACACACTCAGGAAGCTTGTTTCTCAGCTATGATGGTGACTATGGACAACTTTTAATTAGCCATTGGTCTTACAGGGTCTTAAATTTTCTTGTTGAAAAAAAGTCAGGCTTTGGAAACTTTAAGGGCTCTGAGGACCCCAAATGCAAGATGAACATTGAAATCTAGTGTGTAATGACAACATAATCCCACACACTGGAGCGAGTGAGGGTACACTGACTATACCTCACAACTAGAAAACACAAGATGTCCCATCATAAAAGTACTCAGATATTACTTCATTTAACTGTGATTCTTTACCTGGTCAGACCAAGGGAGGGCAGAATCAATACCATGAAGATCAAAAATATGTAGACTTTATGCATCATTATTCTGTTCTCTGCAGATCTGTCAACATAAAAAGGCACTGAGTAAGAAACTCATACAAAAAGCTGCCACACGTGAAGGATCTTGCCTGGACAATGCCAGCATCTGTCAGACTTCCAGCTTCCCCTACCACATCCCACTGCTACAAGATAAAAACCAAACCTCTCTGAGATATTCACCAATATGGACCAAGCAGACTTTCAGTATCTTCTTGGGCAACAACAATACTGCTGAATGTAAATCCAGACTCTGGATGAGCATCACTACAGGTCTGTACCACAAGCACGGTGATGTGCAACAACCACAGCTCATCTCTCACCCAAAGACACTCAACCTTGCAAGAGCTTGTAAACAAACAGCTCTTCAAGTGTCATGCCAGGAGGGATTAAGCAGTTCAGAAAAGGGCACCACTGCCAAGAAACCAGACACTTAGACAACCTCCTTGCCAAGTGTAAAGTCTTGGGGAGCAACATGACACTACTAATGCTACACACCTACTAAAGCAGCAGGAACAGGGATCTAGTGACACCCTGTTGCTAGAAAAGTGCAGCACTATGAACAGTTCAGACTCTCAGAGGTGGCATCTGATAGGGCTTTAAAACCATAGGGGTTTTGTTACAGGAACCCTTGGGCCCAGTGAGACCTATCAGTGTAACAACACTGAGGCTTGAAATCAGACCTATGATCCCTAGTGACTTCAGAAAATTATTTCAACTGATTGAGAAGGGCTCAAAGTTCATGAGTGTAGCACAACTACCAAAATAGAGTTGATGAAAAGCATACAACTGTGACAAATAAAAGGTAGACTCTGGACATGATGCCTTAGAAAGAAATGGTACAAAAATTCTAAAGGAAAAAACCAAAATTGACCTTAGAATATAAAAACAAACAAACAAAAAAAAGGCTACAAGCTTTATGGCCAAAGATTGAGTGAAGTTGAGTGAAGCTGGGATTGACTGTGCAGTACTATGCTTTTATGTGACTGTAGGCAAACAGGGCATCAAATCTGGTGTTCCAAACCAAGCTGCGCTCAGTTCTCAAGTCAGCAGCACATCAGTGGGTTTGACATCTCTGGCATGCACCAGTTCTATGTGAAAACCTTGCATCAACACATCTGCTGGGCCTTTGGCCCCATAAGTCTTCTCAGATCACCACTAACATCCAACAGAGCTGAGGTGTGCACCAGGAGTTGCATCCAGACCATTTTGTCATGCCAAACAACAAAAAGATGGATGCCCTTTTTTATAAACTGTCAGCCTGGAGGGGATCCAAACCCACATGGCCTATCCTCCCAGAGAGTGACTTAATTGTGGGATTAGAGGCACTCCCCATGCTCCTGTTGAAGCTATACCTCCTGAGCCTGCTCATACTTTTTTTTTTTTTTTGTTAAACACAAAGAGGAGCAAAGTGGCAAAGCAGGGGAAAGCATAAGCAAACCATGTGGTCAGATTACACTTGCTGTGTGGGTTACAAATCACCTAAACCCTGAAATGGGGTTATAACGCTAGAAAGACACAAGAACAGGAAATTCCCTGCTACGAGAGGTCTGTGGATTTGAGAGCTCTGTGAAAGATCAGCAATTTAATTTACTTTAGCAATTCAGCTGATAAGGTAAAAACAGAGGAAAAGGTTGCTTACTTTGTCCAGTGGGACTCCAGCAAAGTTGAGTAATACACAATTGTTGGTAGCAAAGCTGAGAAGGACCAGAGCAAGAGAGTTGGGAAAAATTGACTGATGACAGGATTCTAGTGGGGGAGAAAATAAGTATTAAAAACACTTCAATGCAATTGTGGTGGAACAGAGATGGTAATACTTTGCATTTTGTAAAGCACAACAGGTGAACTGGGGAAATTATATTCAGATAGTCTTAAACTGAGTAATGAGAGCTTAGCACTGGTATGCAGGACACAACTGAAGTGAGATTGGGAATTAAATTCTACGAGAGTGCAGTCTCACAAGGAGTTTTTATGTAGTTTACACTAGCTTGGGGAGACATTTAAAAAGAACAGCTTGCAAGTTGCTTTAGCTGCAGTCAAACTAGCATCAGATATATATGCCATCTTGCTTTGAATCCTATAAGCAAAATAAAACCATTTTACATCAGAGATAAAAATCTGAATTTCCGCCCTTCTTATCATAAAAATCAAAATACAAGTTGGACTTGAAATTCTATTTTTTTGCAAAGATTTTTTGATTACAGAATTTAGATTTATTTAAGTTTGGATTGCAAATTTTTACTGCAAACAAATACATAAATAGGTTATAATAATAAAAAGCCTCAGATTAAATTACTTCAGACTATTATCCAGGAATAAAAGAGGGCTAAAGACCTGATTCTGGACTTATGTTTTTAATCAGCAGCTACATAAAACAATCCTGAGAATTTCAACTGAAGGTGTATAATAAGACAATGAAACCCTATCCATATACCAAAATTTTGGTCTGATTCACAGCTGTATCCAAACATATGGCAATACTCACATTAAGGTAGTGAATAGGTTTAGTGACATTGAACTTGTCCATGGTTGAGATGATTATGGAAGGAGTAGTAAGAAAAAATAGCACAATAAAAAGAAGCAAATTGATGCAAGCCCATCTAAACCACCATTTCAGTCCATGCACTGAAAGATTTTTCCTGGAGAAAGAAGCAAAAATAAAAGGGACATTAAAACAAGCAGCAAGGATTTGCAGTTAAAAAAAGATATATACTATCTGTCAAGTGACAGGTGGCACTGCTTTTTCTAAACTGAGCTTTCAAAGTTATGTAACAGAGCACTACACAAGTTCCAGTTGCTGATCTTTATTAGAAATAAAGAGAAGTGTGCAATCTCTCTTGAATGATAACATAAATTGTGCTTGCAGAAGAATATGTTTATTCTTTCATTACACAAAGATAATGTCCAATGTAGTTAAGGTTTGGGATGAAACACTTCCATTATACAGTAATGCAGAAGTACTAAACAGAAATGGAACAAGGAGAGACAGAGATAGAAGACACACAGAATTTTTGCAAGGAGAATACCTATCAGAGGCAGAATCTACCAAAAAACTGATTTGAAATAAAATTTCAAATTTAAAAACACTGCACCCCTTCCTGCCATATTAAAACAGCAACTATAGATTTTAAACAAGTAAAGTTCTTAAATGTAATTTGAGGTGGTTGTCAAAAGGACTGGAATGATTTGAACTCCAGCCAAAGCCACATATTCAGAACAAACAAAACAGGGATATAGAAGATCAGTAACATCCCTAATCATTACAAGTCTTTTTGTGAATTTGGCAAATCCCTTTGGTCCCTCTTCTTCAAGATAGGGGGAGGAGAAAATAAAAAGAACAGAAAAAACCCCAAACAAATATCCAAAACCAACCCAAAATATCAAAACCCCACCATTTTCTTCTCTTAGAGATGTTTAGCAAAGTTTTGCAAGTGCTTCAGTGCACTGAGTCTCACAGACTATTTCCTCGGTCCAGTGCTTGAAGCAAGGAAGAGGAAATGAAGCACACAGATGGAAGAATCTGTTTATGAAAAAGGCACATTGAACTGTCCCTACCTGGAAAGCAGCTTGCAAGAGATTTTTTAATTCATATCCCAAAATAAGACTGCTGTAAAAGACACTCAGCTAAGAATCGCGGGGGTTTGCCTCATGGTTAAAGATTCTGAACTTTGTTCCCAACTGCAGCATTGCAGTTCTAGAGAAAACCTTGCAATTACCAGAAGTCAATACCAAAGGCACCTTAAAACTCATTTTCTATTAAAATCATTAAGGAAAAAAAAAGTGCTTTAAAAAAAAATTACATACAGGTGAAATACAGTAATTAGTGCATGTCTGTGTCTCACTTGCAGTTTTGGGTTGGGCAATGGAAATGTCACAACAAATTTACTATTACAGAAGAAAGGATTATATTGACCCAAACCTAAGGGATTTGCAAAGCAAACAGGAAAGGTTTAGGTATTTTTTAGCCTATAAGCATGACAGATGACAGCACAGGAACAGTTTAACTCAAAAAGCATTTCTCTGGGAAATGTACTGAGTCAATAGAGACGTTAGAAGACAGATCCTCAAAGAATGGAAACCCTGAGGGACAGACATAAACAGGATTATGGTTTTCTTTAAATTGTGGGCAGGAAAACTCGAGTCCGTTACCCCAGGTAATGTCCACAGACCCCAAGGTCAATGAAGAACACCAGTAATGAAAATAAAGAAGCAGATCAGCCACATTCCAACACCACATAAAGTTTTAGTTTAGGGTTAAAGAATAACACATTCATCCCTGCTTGCTCTGTGCCCATTCCAAACCTACATTATCACCAATCAATGGATGTAAGACAGGAATCTTACCAACAAATATTCTCAGGATAAGGAGCATATCTGACCTCCCAGTTGGATACACACAGCTCCCTGCTGTAGGATGATGGCTGGGGTTCTCCTTTACACTTAATGCTCTGACATTTGCAGGCATTGAAGTCCTTGAGGATGCTGTCAGGAAGAAGAGGGAGATTTTTCTAATTTTTTTAACACTTGAAAACGCTGAATATGTAATGAGAAAGTCTTGGAATAGTGATAAAGGGTTTTGTTTTTTACTTTAATGACCTGCAATCAACATAGAACTTAAACAACAATGTAACATATTATGCATTAATGACCATAATATAAACAGTTGCTGCCACAAGTCTGAGGTCTGCTTTGTTGGAAATAAAAAGCAGTCTTGGTTTAAACTGTTTACTGCTTCTACCAAAATTAACAACAGCAATGAGTCATATTAAAAAAAAACAACAAAAAACAAAGCCTGAGAGCATTGGACAAAAATAAAGGACAGAGAGTTTCCTAAACAGGTCTTTACATAATACAGCTGTTTTCAAACCAAAGTAGACTAATGAAATGAGACTGCAGACTAATCTTTTACACTAGTATCTAAACCAGCCAATTTTGCCTTGAGTACCAATTCTCAGAAGAATTTTTAGCATGCTGGTATTCTCACAACTCAAAATATTAGCCTCTTTCACCCACTCCTAAAATAATCACAGTGCTTAATTCTATCTTCTAATATTTTGAGTTGACTGACACACAAAATATTTAAAGAAAGTTTAAACGTGCCCAGAATAAATACTTTCAAAGATCTCTCAAAGGACAGCAGTAGAAGGGCGAGATACACATTCAGAGAATATTTTATTACAGTAGCATAGAAACAATAGATATTATATTTAAATGGGGAGATTCTAAAATCTGTGGACATGCTTGTTTCTCAGTTGAACATAAAGAAGACAGAGAGCCACACACACACAAACACCAAACTATCAAACATAACCCCCAACCCCTAGATCTTTTCCTTACCAGAATTCAAGCAGTGGTGTCAGATTGCCAGCATCTTGCAGCAGCAAGTATTTAAGAAAGTTAATTATTCTTTGACAGTTTATTTAAAAAATACATGCAGAGCAAGCTTCAGCCATCATTAACAAGCTTCTACAACCATCTGAGCCCCCAGAATCTCAGTTCTGGCTTCCTGTTTCTCCCATCCTATTTCAGGGCTCTGTGGAGCAGAGCATCCTAAGGGTACCAAGTAACTTTCTGATTTGATGGAAGCCTCAGCTTCACACAAAATCTTGTCTAATTTTCCAGGGAATGGAGTCCACCACATTAATTCCAAGCTAGAAGACTAAAATGTTTTCAGGTCTTAATGATTCAACTCAGAGATGCCTGCAGTGCAGTTCAGAACCCATGCTCAAGGACAGACTATCACATCAGAATTGTACACAACACAGCAGTAGTTAAAGATGGAACCTCAGTGCTTATTCTTTCATTTTCACATCTCAAAATGTTATTTCATTACAAAATTACAGGAGGAGGCAGATTTCATCACACAATCACTACTCAGTTAAAGAGTAGCAAGCAAAACCTTCCCCAACATACCAGATTCTTGCAAGAAATTATGCATCCTGGACTTGAAAAACAGCCTGTAAGACTGTCCCTCTAACATGACTCAAAGGCTAAAACAATTTAAATCACAGAGGCTAAGAAGAATTTTAAAAAGAGCATGATGTGTTATGTTGTGATACCAGTATTACTTTGCTTCCCTTTACCCGCCCTGTGTTAGCAAAAGATGCTCACAAAGTGCCAACAGAACATGAGAGGCTACACACATTTTCTCTGCAAATGACTGAATAGAAGCACAGAACAGCTTCTGAAATTAGGTCTACACATATATCTATAACAACAGGTAAGAGAGGTACAGAATATGTATCTGTCACCTGTGGCCAGGTCCCTCACTGAGCCTACACTGCTGAGATGACATAACTAGCAGTGTAATTTGCACCCACTCTGACAGTTTGGTAATTGGACCATTTGCACAGTAGAAAATGGAGATACCAATAACTCATATTCAGTCAGTCTGGCCTTGTATTGACCTACACTGATGGACTGGATCCCACACAGAAAAAGGCTCCTTATCCCATTAAATATCCCAAGCCTTTTAGTCCCTTAGATAATTTCTTCACTCCAAGCATAGAGGCTAAAATGCACACTTACAGAAAAACTTACCAGAAAGCAAAGCAGAGCAAATCCACAGAATGGTGAAAAAGAAGAAAGGAAGAACCAACATAAGCAAACAAGGGACACAAACAAGAGATCAGTTGTACTATTTTAGTAAAAAGGGAACAAACAAGACAACAGACAAAACTTACTAGGTTGCCATGGATTTCTCTTGAAATGTTACAAAAGCCATTCCCAGTGGGTTATTATGAACAGCTTGTTCCTCTTTTGAATATTCTTCCTCAAGTTCATTTCTAACTTTGGTGTAATAATCTACAGCATCCTCCTGTGGGGAAATTGATGACTGTTATAGGTAAGTACCAGGTGGCCAGTATCTTCATTAACATACAGCTTACACAAACCATAGTCACCCTTCCTCACACCAGTCCCACAAATTACAGATCATGTCACAAGGAAAAAGACAAACAGGAAGATTTTCTTGTACTTCAGTTTGTGCACTGAGATCACATTTCAAAAGTTTCAGGGAATTCCTCTTTACCACACAGTACAAGAACATGGCAGATGACCTACAGGCAATGAATGAATAAAGAATTTTCTGAAGGTCAATAAAACATGACATAAAAATTATTTTCTGCTCCTCTAATAACCTACTCAGCCATAACTAAAAAAGAACACTATCTCTTACCCTTTCACATCCTCTCATTTCGCAGCAGCAGAATTGACCACATGGCTTAGGGTTGATTTGGACCCTCTTGCCATACTTCTGATGCAGGTGTTCATAGTAAATCAGGCTTTTTTCTGCCTGTTTTCTGCACAGAAAAATACATCCATAACATTTTGCAAGAAAACAGTATCAAAAAAAGCTTTAAAAGATTATAATCCCTGAGAGAAAAAGTTATGCCATATACTCGTAGCAAATGAATCAATGACCAAAGATATTTACACACACTTTATTTTGATTACTCACATAAGAGTAATTTATTTTCAAGTCTGTAATATCATTATACAGCCTACACTTAGTAGGCTTCTTCCTGTAACCTAGTGAGGTTACAGGAAGAAGAACAACCCAATGCTCTTCTTGAGAGCCCAGAAGATAACACTTGTCTCTCCTGTGATCAGCACCTCTGGCCAAAGAAGCAGGGTTAACAGAGTTATTAATTCCATAATTCAGCTTTTCACATTGCACTGTCTGACTATAAATAACTAAGTACAGACATAAATAGATAATCACCAAGTTAAAACTTAACTTATGCAACACACAACACATCACACCTACAAGAGATGGGCTGAACCCCATGACTCCCTTTAAAACACAGCTGAATCTAACTGAAGTCCAGAGAACTGAAGACCAGAGCAGAATTCATCTTCAGTATGCACCAGGTTAGTAGTGCTGGTACATGTTGATTAAGGACTAGCAAAATATCAATGAAATTATTCTAAACTCATGTGGGTTACAAAAACAAGTACCTTTTTTTGAAGAGGTTAATCAGCTTGGCTACATCGTAACACAGCTGGACCTCCAGCACTGTGCAGGTTGGGTAGGCATCCCTGAGAGGAAGCAGCACATGAGAACAATAAGAACAGAAAGCACCATGAAGAAGCTGTTTCAAAAAACAGCATTGATATCTAACTGACATCTTATCACTCATTTTATTTCTGAACGAGGTATCAGAGAGCAGAGACTTCCACAGACAGCTGGGAAGTTACTTCAGTTTGAGATGTGCAGCTTTATTCCAAGTAAAAGTTGTGTGGGAGCATGAATGGAAAGTGTGGATACATAGACATTTTCTTAAATTCTGATTTTAAGATCATCTAACTAATTTTACTGAAATATAGTCTTTTCTCAGTTCTGGCTAAGGAATAAAATATACTTTTACAAGGTGGGTTCTATAATATGAATTTTAAACAGTGCAAAATTAAAAGAAACATATCTGCTTGGGCAGGTAAAACTACCAGGACAATTTTATATCTCCTATTCCTAAACAAAGATGGGAAGAAACTTCTTACAAGGGCATGTAGTGACAGGATAAGGGGGAATAACTTCAAACTGAAAGAGAATAGATTTAGATTAGATACCGGGAGGAAGTTCTTTACTGTGAGAGTGCTGAGGCACTGGCACAGGTTGCCCAGAGAAGCTGTGGCTGCCCCATCCCTGGAAGTGTTCAAGGTCAGGTTGGATGGGGCTCTGAGCAACCTGGTCTAGTGAAAAGACATGTCCCTGTGTGTGAAAAGACATGTCCCTGTCCATGACAAGGAATTGGAACTGGATGATCTTTAAGGTCCCTTTCAACCCAAACCATTCTATGACTCCAGTGTTATTGCTCAAGCACAGAACTTACGTGAAGTGGTTCTGTATTGTCTCTTCACTCGCATTTTTTGGAAGACCAGTTACAAACAAGGTGCACTTAACCTGGGAGAGAAAATGCAAGTCACATTTGGATAAACCACATCATAAAAGAGAAAACAAGAATATAAGGAAGGCCAAGGCACAGCACAATTAGCTGTGTAATAGAGGGGGGGCAAAAAGGTAGGAAATTCTGATTTTCGTGGGAGTTTCATTTATTTAAGACAGCACCTCCTACACTGGCAATAGGTTACAGTAAAATTTCACAAATCCCTCCCCAACCCCCTTCTCTCCATCCATTTTCACAATTCACTCAGTTAAGCATTGCTTTCAGTCAGTTCCTTCCCATTCATGTCCCATTCTAGCATGCAGGAGACACCTTAGCAATTTGCTCTTTTAGCATTATCCCCTAGCAAATGCACTCTGTGGGGTTTTTTTCACTCCAATACAGACACTTACTATGTTTTCCTCTTTATATGTGACGTACTTCATGTGATGTCTCATGAAGACAACAGTCAGAATCAAGTAAACAACAGCAAAAACTGTGTGCAGCCAAAGCAGATTATTGCTGTCAAACAAAAGGTATGGAATGAGAAACAGGAAGAACCAATTGTCCAACTGATACAAGCAGCTATCAAAGTGATAATCAGATCAAAATCTCTCACTGAACACAGAGCAAGAAAAAAAAAGGTATTTACTGGTAGTCAGTCACACCTATGCAGATGCCCGTTGGGGTCACTGCGCCTGCTATTGAGCCAGGGAAGATGGCTGAGGTCGGCTGGTGGAAAAACTCACGGAATTGAAAATGCTTTCCCCGTGTTTCTGTAAAGGGAAGGTCTCTCCCACAAGTCTCCGCGGTTGAATTGTAACTTTACCCCGCAGACTCTGTAAAAATGGAATACTACATCTCCCAGCAGCCTGTGTGGCTGCCTCCTGCCCTAGCCCTCTGTCCTGCCCCTTTTCCTCTCCCCATTGGTGTTTCTCCCGAGTGCCACCCTGTACCACCCCCGTACCCCCCATCCACGGGCTCCCTTCCTCGGCCCCGCCTTTGTACCACCCCTGGGGCGGGGAACAGAGTTTGCAAAACCAAGCTCCCTTCTGCTCGCCCTCTCCTTCACGAAGCATTAAACCTGTGGAACCTGGGTCGGAGGAGAGCTTTTCACTGTCTGGCAAAGATGTGGGGAAGGTGCCATCAGCACCTCTCCAGCAGCGCAGGGCAGAAAGAAGGGTAAGCTAGCAGGCTGACTGCACCCGATCTGTCTCTCTCCAGGGACAGTTTGGGGAACACAGCAGCCCCTCTGCCTACCCTAATCTCCCCACAACCTTTTTAATTTTATAGATGCCTTGGACAGCCAACAGGATGATTTGCTTATCATAAAATTCTATGGGTCATGGAGCTACAAAGAAAACAAATGTTCTATAACACAGACATATTTAGGCAGGGTTTGGCTTTCACTTTTGCATTCAGATGACCTATAGCATATATGATGCTATTTGCCAAAATGTTTTTTATTTACTTTATTTACTGTGCCGAGGGCATAATTAACTCTCCTTGAACACAGTCCTTACTCAAATTGAAAACAGCCTCATAAAGGGAGCAAATTCTGCTTTTCTGACTGCTCCTTCTTCAAAGCAGACAGAAGTTCTGTTACATGAACAACTCTTCAGTTTTGTGAAGAGCATTAATTATTGCAATTAAACTAAAATACAGGAACCTATTTTACAGATAAAAAAAACAATCTGACCAAGAAAAAAGATATCCATTAGTTATTTGGTTTCATAATGTGGTTTAACAAAACAAAAAAACTCTGTTGGACGTAGTGTCATCCACATCCATCCAGTGTCATGGATAGATGTGGACTGATCAAGTAACAAATTAGAAGACTTGTGCAGCTTCGTACTTAAACTATTTTACAGATTTTTGAAAGACATAGAAGTCATTTTAATTGTAATCTCAGAGAGATGGACACATAAATCTAAAGTAAGGGAATTTAAATCATCCCAATAATATATTCCAGCTATCAGCTTCACTTTCTTTCTGAAGCATGGTTGTTCTTCATGGGGAAATTTCAGAAAACAGTAACACTAGGTGTGCAGCCATTAGCCAAGATAAACATGTCGTGGAAGAAATGGGAGCTGAGAGAGTAGAAACCCAGTCCCAAGATTTTTTATCAGCACTGTAAGTGCACAGCCTGAAGCAGAACATATCCCAGTTTCAGTTGATGCAGGGGGATTTAGTTATTCCAAGCCCATGAGCAAGGCTGCAAATAGCAATTCCTGTGATTAGAGACCATGGCAGGAAAATCAGCACAAAGGGACTCTGCAAGACTTACCTGGTCTGTAAGTTTACTATAGTTGTTCTTCCAAAACTATAGGGATCTTTATCTAAGAAGAACAAAAAACAAGTAGGAAAATTAACTGGTGCAACACTTACTGTCAGAAAGTCAGCTTTTATTTTATTTTTTAAAGAAGTCAATATATTTCTTATTATGCTGAGCAAGTTCATTGATAAAAAGATTTAGAATCATAATCAATGTTGGTTTACTGTGCACTGCATTTTAAAGTTCGAAAAAACACCCCTAGATTATACCACATCCAAGCCATCAAGAAAAACAGTGGATTGTTTTGAAAATCTGAACACTAGGACTTTGAAGCAGCTCCCTTTCTCCTTCCAATCTCCCTTCATGTCCATTAACAACATTGCTTATGGATTGAACGTATTTCCTTCACGTTTTTCTTTCATCTTAATTGATTTCTTATTGCAGGCTTTTAAGATGCATTAATTCAATGTTGACAAAGCAATGCTGATAACCTTGGTAAGGTCAAAAATGGGTTTACATATCATTATTTCTCTAGACTGTCAAGTATTTTCAAAAATGATAATGCAAGTGAGGGAAAATTGAATAAATGTTCATAAAGAAAAGAGTTAAGTGTATCTGGAAAGCTAAACAATCCTTCTAGCCCAGACTGTTAAAACACATTGCAAGTTAAGTCAACACAGCTGAAAGAACTGCAAATGCACAAAAGCAGCTTACAGTGGAAGAGGAGGAAGAAGGGGAGACGTGCTAAAGCCTTGGTTTTCAGCTGCATTTCCAAGACTCACAAAAGTTAATGCAGGAAAACAGAAGCTGTATTGTACTGCTTTAATAGAAAGCTGATATTAATATAAACAGAGAATTACCAAGAAAGAGCTCATGAAAGGGAAGTTAGATATGGAAGTTCCACAAGGAAACAATACAAAAAGGAAAAGGTACAATGTATCCTATTATAGACAAGAGCTATGTCACAAAGTTCTTAAAAACCCTGAGCAACACTTTAAACATGATCTTGATGAAACTGATACAAAGCCAGGTATAAGATGGGATTGTAAGGGCTCATTGTCAAAAATGAAAGAGTGTAAAAAGAGGGCTTAACAGAGTTCTCACTCAAAGAACTCAGCATTCCCATCAGCAAACTGAATGGCAGACTATGGGATATGATTATTGTATTTGTAGGTGCCACACTGGAAGACATAATCAGAACTAGACTGCAAGAAACATGAAATGAACTTTATCTAGTCAGCATTGACAATGTCTCTGCAAGATTTGTCCAATTTTGAGACACAAACCAAGACATAAAGGAACAATGGGAGACGGTGTAGCTAGATTAAAACAAAAATTCAAGGCATGGCTGATGATTTTATGATCAGCCAAATGGAAAACATTTCTCATGAAAGACCAAATTAACTGGTCAGTCTATGAAAAAGAGGTAAAAGCAGACAAAACCCCCATGCTTATAATCCTCAAACAACTACAAGGGTTTTGCAAAGAGAAAAGGAATAATCTATTATCTCCAGTGACAGGTCAAAAAAAAGATTTTAAATTATTTGAAGCAAAAGAGGTTCAGACTGAATACTAGAAAAAGATTTCTCAGCAGTGAAGATTTTTTCCATTGACAATCACCACCAAACAAAATCATAATGATAAACACCAGTTAGGAGGACATGGGTAAAATTAATCCTGCCTTGAGCCTTTTAAGTCTTGTCATCTATGTCTGCATGAAGTCTGCAATCTTGTTTCTGACAACTGTTAAAGAGCCCCCTACACTCACACAAATTTCACATCAGACTGGGGGGCTGCGTTGGGTTTGTGTGTGGCCAGGTTTTGGTAATGAGGGGGCCCCAGGGGTGGATTCTACAAAAAGCATTCTCCATATCCAATAAGCCAATTCCAGCCAGCTCCAGGACAGACCCACTGCTGGCCAAGGCCAAGCCAGTTAAGAATGGAAGCAACACCTCCGTGATAACACATTTAGGAAGGAGAAAAAAGTTGTTGTGCAGATCTAATTGCAATCAGAGAAGAGTAGAGTGAGAATATGTGAGAGGAACAGCTCTGCAGACACCAAGGTCAGGGCAGAAGGAGGGGCAGGAGGTGCTTCAGGCACCAGAGCAGAGATTCCCCTGCAGCCCATGGTGGAGAACCACGGGGATGCAGAGAGCCACCTGCAGCCTGTGGAGAAGACCTGCTCTGGAGCAGGGGATGCCTGAGAGGAGGCTGTAATCCTGTGGGTGGCCTGTGCTGGAGGAAGGTCCTGGCAGGGACCTGTGGACCCATGGAGAGAGGAGCCCATGCTGGAATAGGTTTCCTGGTAGGACTTGTGACCCTGTGGGGGCCCCATGCTGCACCTGAAGGACTGCACCCTGTAGAAGAGTGACCTCTGGTGCAGCAGCTTGTGAAGATGGCATCCAGCCAGGGTCAACCCACTACAATGGTTAAAACACCTTATAATATTAACATACACACACACAAAAAAAAATCTTAAGAGCTTTTACTATTATATAAAATAAAGAATTCCTCTCAGAAGACAAGAAAACCAATTCTTACCGAGTAGATCACCCGATAGGTTGACGGGCAAGATCACACACACGGACAAAATGCTGATAGCAATCAGCAAGCAGATGATGTGACGCTGGAAGGCGAGGTAATGGATGGCATCCTCACCACACCTCTCATGAATCTCATCATCACTGCATCACAGACAGAAAAGCACATGCTCAGCCTACTTAATCTTTTTGGGAATGGTTTATGAACACACTTGAAATCCTCAGTCCGCTCAGTGACATCCCCATCCTCATCAGTCCCTACTGGCTTTCAAAATGGCCATGTCCTTACAGGTGTAAATTCAGGTTTCAAAAGTGTATTTTTCTTGTGCAGTACCACCATACAAAAATTAACACTAGTGAATTTAAGATTGAAACACTAATCTGAAAAGCAAATATGAATCCAAATTCTTTTGGACTAGAAAGGGCCAAAGCCATTTGCTGTGACCTCCTGCTTTATGACAGTCCCAAGCCTAGCTCCCCAAATTTAAGATCAGTGACAGTATTCACTCATCTCCATAAAGGCTCCCTGTGAGGAAAACTACAACGGAACCACCTCACTCATCACACCCAGGTAGCAGGAGATATAAAAGGCTTTGGAATGAACTCTCACCATCTCTCCACTGTCAGCAGATTAGATCATTAAAATAGGAGAACTTGGAAAAGGAAGGAACTGAACTAGCAAAAATAGAGAAAGACAGGCTTAACCTCTACCCCTTTTATATTTCAGTGTATCCAAGCTAAAAACTGATTTTTAAAAATCCTTATCTACTAAGCCCCATGAGACAGAAAGAACACACATCATATGTCTAACATTCAGTTTCTGGGAAACACTGGGATGGCTAGTTAGTCAATTCCAGCTAAAGCCCCAACTAAACCACCAGTTCTCCACAGAAACCCTTGCAGGGAAATCACACTGCCTGCCTGGGGCCCTACTGGCTTCAAACAGGGGAACACCCACAAGGTAGTCTTTGAAGAGTAAAAGCCTAGAGTGTAATTATTAGCTCTGAATCCATGTAAATGTCATAGATTCACTTAGATTCACACACTGTCCCAAGACTGGAAAGTCCCTGGGCTGCTAGCAGGACAAGTGTGTCCTGAAAAAAGCATTCCCATAATTGTTTTCACTTTCTTTTTTCACCCAACCAGAGGCACCTGTATCAGGGCTTGCACTGAAATTCTATCTACTCAAAGGGAAAAAAAAAACCAAATTTTTGAATGAAAGCTGCATTTTCAAATTAAAAAAGATCAAAGCAAACCACAGCTCACTATTTCTGTTTCATGTACTTACTGCATCCGAAAAGCAGCTGTTATCCAAGAACAAAACCCCTATAAATAAAGAAAAAAGTTTTTAGAAGCTAACATAGAAAAACCAGAGTCTAATCCATCCAATTAAGAGATGTGCTTCTATTAAGCCAAGCTTTTAGCTAAAAAGCCAGTAGTCTGTTGCTCTGAAATACAGGGGTCTAATACAAGTTAATCAGTTAAATGCTTGTTAGGAAAACTGCTGTGGTTACATTAACAGAAAGGCTTCTTATTTAGGTTTACAAATCCTCCAGTGAAACTGGATAGCAGAATTCACATCTCTGAGTGTCCCACTATGGTTCAAAAAAAATCTTCTTTCTCAAAAGGACTCTTCTTTCAAGTGAACATCATGCAACTAAATAGACACGTTACTCAACAACTAAAGTTGCTTTAGGGTTTTAAAAAGATGAAGAAAAGTACACAAATAGCAGAGCAATCCTGATCAAACACTCGTATGTTTTTGATGTTCACACAAATAATTAATTTCAAGGCTGGATACTAAGTTGATGCATGTACAGAATGTTAAAACAGAGGATGCCACCAATGGACAACTCTTGCATGGTTCATTCTGAAGCTGCAACATGAAATTATAGAGGTGTACCAATTCAAAGACTCCAGAAAGACCATGGAGGAAGCCATTTAAAAGTTTGGCCAAAATATTACCCTCCACTCCAAACCAATTTGATTATTAAGAGTGCACAGCACAATTAGTAGCCTTACACTTGCATGCAGTTTTCTCAACATTGTGAGGAAAACAATGTACTATACAGAGCAACTAGGTATTATTTGCAATGTGAACACAAGGTAACTTTTTGAACTGTTATTCAAATACAAATTATTTACTAGTCTTTTTTAAACTCTCCCCTCCCCCTTTGAAACACTAACATATAGTCCACCAAATAAAAAAAACCAAAAACAAACCAGACTTAGAAACAATGACACAAGATACTGGATTATGATATGGCAATAGTTTGTCAGGAAACAGATATTATGCATGGCTCTATAAAAACACAGTGAACGATGCATTAATAATTTTTGCTTAGAGATGAACTTCCATTTTCATGATGGTTCATTGGACTACATGGAATGGCAAATGACTGCAGATTCCATTAAACAGATTCCATTCAGAAAGTATTATCAGAACCTTAGAATACTTACCTTATCATATTCAAGATCTTCAGGTACTGATGATGATGTTGACAATCGGTTGTACCTCGATTCACTAAAATACATTAAACGATGCTTTTAAGTATCTTTAAGATGCTTTAGTATCTTTTTTTTAAGTATCTTAAGTATTTCCATCAGGTGATGGAATTCTACAGAACTATTTCAATTTTAAAATTCTGGCTAAAGGAAGCAGTACAAGCCACTTTTTCACTTATGAGAGCTGTGGATTTCACTTTGTAGCACACACCTGACTATTGTAACTTGTGGATGTCTCAGGTTGAACAGAGAGGACACGTGAGCTCCCGACATGAGAGCACACACATACTGATCTAGAAAGAAAATAACACTTTATGGGACTATTAAACCTACAGTGATATAAGAGAATGCAACACAGGTGTGGGAGACTAGCCAGGATCAGATTTGCAAGCTGGCTTTCTGCTTGGATATCCCTCACTACAAGACAACAACTCTTTTCTCTCCACCTTCCTTCCTTTCAGCCTCTACTCACTGTTTCTCCTCACAATTAAATCCCTCCTTGCACAAACAGTCCTGTAGCAAGGCTAGAAACATTTAGAAACTCTCAATAGCAGCAGAGTGCCTGTTTCCAGTTTGTTGCTAAAAAGAAATGTTGCAATGGTAATTACAGAACAACACCCGTTAAAATGCAGTGTGTTCCTAGGTGTCTCTGTAATTTTGACCAGCACGCTCAGCTCACAGTCCAAAACACAGGACAAAAAAAAAAAATACAATCAAAAAGCAGGACAAAAGCAGGCTCCTGGGTGTCTGAGTGCTCCAGGGCCTATTAATCCCATGCCTCCACAGCCCAGTACCAGAGCACCTTCATCACTGCTGCCTCAGCCAGCTGGATTAAAGCCTTCTCAGTTATTACCCATTTTATTTTACATCATCCACCTTTCACAACTGTACATGGATTCCTAAAAGCAGGTTTTGAGTTCTTTCCTGTTGCTCAGTTGTGAATTTACCACAACTTGATCACACCAGGAAGAGGCTCACTGCTAAACCTTCCCCCCTTCACAGACAGACAGCTTAGATTTTAAACATCCCAGCACCTCATCTTACAGAAAAAAAAAAAATCAAAAGCTCATTTGAAATATTACTAAAAAAATCAGTGAAGAATTTCAGAAACCTGCAGCAGGTATGGTTTTATTTTTGAGCCCTTGGGAAATTTTGTGGCACAGGCTGTGCAGGGAGTACACAGGAATACACAGGGCTTGAGCCAAGATAAACAAAATGATTAATATCCCTCTGCACAGAAACACACTGCAAACACCAATGTGCAGCATGTCATCTGACAAGCAGCCTATTTCCTTACCCCCACTTCCTTAACTCACAGCTGTAGGATGAAATTCATGGCAATGGCAAAGACAGGACTTAAGGCTGAAACCACAAACAGTAACTCTCTGAGGGGGATGTATTCCACACAAGGCAGTGTGAAATACTGCATTTTTAACAACAAGTGCATGTGATTACAAACACATCTAATTGATACAAATGCACCTAATGTAAGCCACAGTTACTGTACTTTCCTCTCCACTCCCCAAATGGTTTCAACAAGTCAGTCTGACGGCATCATCATTTTTACCTTTCAACTTCTGACACCAGAGCAACACGACCGTAGTCCCAGAATCTCTTTCTTATAATGGAAAACAGCAATATTAAAATCTAGGAAATAAAAAGGAAGATATTCAAATACTTATTTTTCCTACTTCACAATAATTTTTCTTAGGTGTGTAAGAACTGACAAAAAATGCTGTCCTAGCTCCTAAATCAATTATCACATGCCTGTAGCCACCTCAGTGGTGCTCATGCTACAGGCCAACAAGTCTGGGACCAAAGGACCAGGACAGCTGCCTTTCTAATTTAAAAAGGAGAGATGCATGCAAAACTACTTCTGAATTGCAAGAGTAGGAAGGTTTGTGACAGAAAAAGTAAAAGTAGTACTTGAGAGCCAGTGAAAACTCTCCTGCACATACTTTTACTGTTATTCGTTACATAATGACCAGAACTGTGATGGGACACATGCAATTTTATTTGATTTTCAAAGTGATGTAAACAGGGGGCTTAATTATTTTCTCAAGTGTAAGAATTCTTTTTATCCTAAGTAATGTATGACTTCAATTCTCAAACCCCAGAAACTTGTACTTTATCTTGCAATGTATTTCTAATCTGCACCCTGTATTTACTCTTTTTGAAAGAGACTCTGAAAACAAGAAAAAGGCTCCATCAGTGAGTATTTAACAGATTTTTTTTTTAATGAAAAAAGTTGCTCTGTAGAAAGCAATGAAGTAGCAAGGCCTGTTTTCTATGCATATGTAGCATACACCCTCACCTTCTGGTTCCTCCTACACCCCATTCCTGTTTGGCTGGAAAGTGGTGTTAGTGATGTAACTTACTGGGATCAAACACTGACTGGAAAGCCAGGATACATGTCCATATTATCTCTGTGGCAAGATTACACAGCTAATTTCCACATTTCACAATGAATATATCCTTCTTATGAGAGCCTTCCTCCCAACAGGAAGAATTCATTTTGATCTTCCTCACTCCTCTGGTCATTAAACTTGATGCAAGCAGGAAAGTTCTCTAGATTCTTCGACAGCTTTGGCTGAAATTAGCTATAAATGTTCTACAATTACTAGGCAGGACTCCCAGATCAAACTGGGAAGACAATGAAATATATAAACCTCACTTCCTTGGGAAATCAACCTCAAAATAACATATCAGAAACCCATCAACTGACAGTTACTAAAAGGATATGAAGTAAAGATGTCACAAAAATAAGAATACAGGAGTTGATAAGTAATTTTCAATACTTGGTACTTAAAGAAGAGAGGAGCCTTCTGCACTGCATCCAACTCTTTACCTAGCATCGTTCGAGTGCAGAGTTCAACAGCAAGGAACTCAAAAGCAGAGACTCAGTGTCTTAAAACTGAGCCACAGCTTAAAAAAAAATCCCTCCAAACACTTCAACTAAATTGTATTAAATACTGAGCTGTTGGTCACACAGAGCTGTACATGCTGTACATCCTCAGAAAACAGATTTATGGTAGCACACCCCAAATCATGAGTAAAGAATGCCACTACATAACCTTCAGGAACGTCCTCTACATTCCTGCAGAACCACCAGCTCAGACCACAGGTACTTTAAGTTTCTTTACAGCAGATTTCAAGAACGAAGAAACTCTGTCATACCTTTAGTCCTATTTTACTACCACAGACTCACTTCTCATGCCAGTTTGCAGGTCTGCAACCCTGTTTCTGGTGGCTGAAGACCACCTAGACCAAACTTACAGACAAAACCACGAGTTTGATTGCAGTCTCAGGTCTACCCTGGATCCCCCAGACAGCAATTAACCGTATTCCACCTTTTGTCAGTACAAAGCTGGTCAGTGCATTATTTCATCTTCATCTACAGCTTCAGGAAATCTAATTTTTAAAAAGTTTGTCTTTCAAAAGGCAATACAATGTGGAAAATCTGTCATTTCATAATCAAGTTAGTAATGGTGTTCCCTTCCTGAAAATGTACCCTGTACTTAAACCCAAATGTTCTTGCATTTAAGATAAAACATGAAAATGTGAGCTACAATCACAAAATTCACTGACTCCACACACAGACCCTATAACACTGCACTCTCCCTATATCTACACATCCAACATACAGTGACACCATCATCCCACCCGTGTGCAAACATTTATCAACACTTGAAAAGTGCTTTGATGTTCCCAGGATGGCCTCAAATCATTCCTTATTCTGAAGATTCCCAGAAACATTTTCCAACCCAATTAATAAGAGAACTCTGAACATTCTAACGTTTGAGAAGGCCAGAAGTACTTTGAACTCAAGAAACAGAAAACTGGGCTTACAAAAAAGAAGGTTACGTCAAGCAGCAGGACAGTTGGGATTCCACCAAAAGTTACTCCTTGGAGCACCGTGCTGCCCTGGGCAGTGCTGTAGCAGTAAGTCTCATTTGTTCTGTTGAAAGGGCCACTCCTATTCCCGAAGAAGCCTAGACGAGAATGTCCAAAACCCAGAAAATAGAAAGGGTTCATTTTGTCTATCCCTTTAAAAGACAAAAAAAAAAAGAAAAAGAAAAGAGAAAAGGTGAAACCAACTTGTTGGTATTTGTGAGATATACTAACATAACAAGTATAAAAAGTGCAGGAAGATCCAACCAGAAAACTGCTTTGGAAAAGAATGTGCCTCCTTTGACAATCTCTTCCCTTCACATGTGAAATATTATGCAATAACTGGCAGGTTCAGCTACCAGCAGTGACCAGACAAGAATTCCAGACATCTAACAAACCACAACATCTAACAAAACAATATCCTCTACAAACATCTGAACATGACAGCAGAAGAGAAAAAATTCCCCCCTAAAAAAAAAAACTCCCTATCATTTAATCTATGTCATCAAACTACTTATTCCAGCCTGGACTGTGATTCTAGGAATCACAGGGCATTACATACTCCAACAACAGCAGTTTGAAGATTTTGTTCCTAGCTGATGAGCATATGTGAACACACCAGCTTGTGAACTTTGTATTTAAATGTCAAAACCTTGAGATCATTAACAAATTCACCACCAATTCCACAGAAAAGAACTACTACACAAATACATATGCTCCTTTCTGTTCTTGGAATATTGTGTGATTTTTCTTTTTCAAAATAATTCAACTGAAAGGACAGCACAGTAATTGCAGTATGTTACAAACAAGAAAGAACAAAGAGTATTTCTCAGAGAACAGCCATCTACCTCATTTTAGTCAACTGACCTGATCAGATAACGTGGTAACATACAAGAATGCACGAGATTTGGCTATTGATACAGAGTTCTTTTTATCAGTGCAGGCAATTGCTCGTTTATCTTGGGGCTTTCTACTTCAAACATTTCCTTTTTTGGATCTTATTAACTTGCTGATTCCCAAGTACTGCTTCATGCAGAACACACTTTTGACTGATAAATTCACAAAGAAACCATTCCCCGAATAAAAACTTAGTCCTTCAAAAGCAAATGTTGTAGGTCCTCATCACACAGGTCCAGGGACACTACTTTTGGGATGCCGTGCCTCTAAGAAGAATGCACATGTCTCTGGCGACAGCACTATTCTGGATGCTGAAAACGAAACAAAATAAAGAGTACAAATAACTACAAATTCTCCTTTTAAACAGCAGGAAAAAAGCAGGGAGAATAGTCCTCCCAAAGCAGCATTTGTTTAATGTTGGATAGTGTGACACAGTGAGGAAGAAACTTTTCTCTCAGCTGATTTGTTTCATCACAGGAAAAAAAAAAAAAAAGGAAAACGAAAAAAACCCCAACAACGCCCATAAAAGTTGTGCCGCGACTCTGCCCTTGAATTCTAAGGACTGAAATTTAGTGCTGACGTAAAAGAAAGTATTTTTGAAGAGTCTCCGGGTATCTCCAGCACAAGCCTGCATGCTAAACTTTAAGTAACACACTGGAGTTTATCAGACACGGCGTTCAATTCTCGAAAGCTGTTCTTTTTAAACAAGCCAGCTGCCAGGAAGATAAAGACCAGGGGAAGAGCTCCCACGGGTGGGGCTGCGCCGCAGGAGCCCAGCGAGCACAAGCTCCAGAGACGGGAGCCGGCTCCCTCCCGTGCGGCGCTTGGGAGCCTGGCTGCGCTCCCCGCCAGCGGCTCCCGGCTCGGACAGGGACGTGGAGCTCTGCGGGCGGGGCCGGCTTCCCCAGGAGCACATTGGGAAGCGCCAGGCTCGCCTCTGGCGCAGGGAGCAGGTCCCTCCGCTCCAGAGCAGGGTGGGCTGGCTCAGCCCCCGCGGGGAGGGGACGCTGCTCCCGGCGCCGCCCGCCCCGACGCAGCTGCGGGGGTCCCGCTGAGGAGGGGCCGCGCTCGCCTCGCCCGCTCCCCTCCCCTCCCCGCAGCCCCGCACGGCGCGGCTCCCGCCCTCGCTTACCTGCGCCGGAGCGGGCTCTCCTATCCCCTCCCTTCCCTCCTCTGCCTTTCCCTTCCCTGCCCTCCCGCCCCGTCACCTCACGGACAGTCCCGGCCCCGCACTTCGAAGCGCCGGCAACAAGTGCCGAGTCTGCGCATGCGCGCGCGGCCCGCGGTCAGCGCTCCCCCGCCCCCGGAGCGCGCTCCCGGTTGCCCGCGGCCGCGCGGCTCCACAGGCCGCCCCTGTCGGGACAGTGTTCCTGCGGCCGGGACAGTGCCACCCCCTGCCGGGACAGGGCCACCCCCGTCAGGATGCTGCCACTCCGGCCGGACATGGGTCAGTGCCCCTCCGGCCGGGACAGTGCCACTCCCTGTGCCCCTCCGGCCGGGACAGGGCCACTCCTGCGGGACAGTGCCACCCCCGTCAGGACACTGCCACTCCGGCCGGACTTGGGTCAGTGCCTCTCCGGCCGGGACAGGGCCGCCCCCGCGCCTCCCTCACGGAACGGCCCCTCAGATTACCGAGGGAAAGCTGCTGTCGCTGTTCGGCCTGGAGAAGAGAAGGCTCCGGGGAGACCTGATAGCGCCTACCAGTGCCTAAAAGCCAGAACCAAACGGTGCATTTTATCGCACGGAAAATATCCCCAAGCAATGTGAGAGATGGTTTCCAGAGAGATTGCACAGTTTCAGGTCCTGTGAAGTGGGCAAGCACGCAGGTGGAGATGGAGCAGGCCATACAGTAAGATCGTAGAATCACGGAGTAGGATGGTTTGGAAGGGACTTTAAGTATCATCCATTTCCAACCCCCTGCCATGGGCAGGGACACCTTCCACGAGAGCAGGTTGCTCAGAGCACCATCCAGCCTGACCTTGAACACATCCAGCATGCCCCAGGATGGGGCAGCCACAGCTGCTCTGGGCACCCTGTGCCAGTGCCTCAGCATCCTCACAATGAAGAATTTCTTCATATTATCTTATCTAAACCTGCTCTCTTTCAGTTTGAATCCATTCCCCCTTGTCCTATCACTACATGCCCTTGTAAAAGTCCCTCCTTTGTCTGTGTAAGAAGTCCCTCTCCAGCTCTCCTGTAGCTCCCTTCAGGTACTGGAAGGTGTTCTAAGGTCTCCCAGGAGCTTTTCTCTTTTGCAGGCTGAACAACCCCAGCTCTCTTAGCCTGTCTTTGTAGGAGAGGTGCTCCAGCCTTTTGAACATCTGGACTTACTCCAACAGGTCCACATCTTTCTTGTTCTGGGGGCCTCAGAGCCAGATTCAGCACTTTGAGTGGGGTCTCACAAGTGCAGAGTAGAGGGGGAGAATCACCTTCACTGACCTGCTGGCCACACCTCTTTTGACAGGTAGCTCTGAAATAAATTAATAAATTAATGGTAGTAGCCTGAATGTCCCATGAACTATGAATAGCCCCTTGTCTCCACACACCTATTCATATGCTGTAAATTGGAAAAAAAAACCCAAGACCTAGGGAGTTTAAGTTAAGTTAAGCTCTATGACAGAGCTGGAATGAGACCAATTCCAAGATATCCTTTAGAGGGGTTAATTGCTTACAGACAACAGGCCAGAAACATGGTACAGCAGGTTCTGCTGTCCACCTCTTCTCTGCCCTTTATTTTAGTCTTCCCTTAACAGCTATTTGACACCCAGCATTGCCAACCATCCTCATCCTCCTGTGTCTTCATCCTTTGCCCCTGACTGGCATGACTGGCCCCAATAAGCAGCAGGCATATGAGGAAGAAGAAGATTATGGTAATGATGGAAATATATCTGTTCAGAGGGAACCATGGACCACTTGCCTTCAAAGGTTTGCACCCCTACCTGCAGTCTCATGGACGAAGCAGCAGTGATGTCTTAGAACAGCAACCCACTCTAAAGCCAACCAAAAATATTTAGGGCATTACAAAGTTCAGTCTGATGTTACATTGATCAAATTGATCAGTTATCTGTTGACTCTTATGTTTAAAAGGAATTAATGTCCCAGCTGCCAAGAAGCTGCTGTCTGCTCCATTTGATAGTCCTAATCCTGCCTCTCCAACTTTAACTCCTTGTGTCCCTGTGTATTCAGACTCTGGGGATTACTCAGGGCCCTGCATGCATGGCTGCTGTCCTGCTCCCTGCCATTTTATTAATCCACAGGTTTTTTTGCTCTGCCAAATCTTTGTTTCACTTTTCAGGAATGCCTGCTCCAGTGGAAAGCAGCATCTGGCTGTATGTGTGCCACCTGCCTTCTCCCACTTCATCCCACAAGAAGAGAAAAGTCCTGGTTATCTACAGTCACTGAGAGACATTTCAAGACAGAATTTCATTATTTACCTAGCAGATGCATTTTAGATAATCTGTGATTTTAAATTGGCTGTAACAATTGTGCTAGTTAGAAAATTACATGAAAGTTCTCAGCTCCGAGTGGTTCAGATTTTCTGCTGGGATAAAGAAATCCCACTGTTTTTGAAGGATGAGAATGGTTTTTACCTTTAAACACACTCCCTCCTTTCTAGGGCCATGTTGGTGGGAAAGTTGTTTGGCATGAGTGTAATAAAGTTATTGTTCCATCCTGCCTTTTCTGGAACAACTCTTCCTGTGGACAACTTACTTCAAAACAGCATTTCAGAGTGGAATAATTATAATCACTTTCTTTTAAATTAAATTTTACTGATGTAGGTGCAGCAGAGTAGATCTACCATCATCTTCTGTAGGTGAAGCCTCAGTATATGCTTGCAGCTCTTGCATTTCCAGGACCAAAATCTGTTTGGTTGGTTTTCTCACTGATTTCCTAAGCTGTTCATACTCGATTCTTGCCAGGTTTTCCAAAATTAAGAAGGCATTGCTCTGGCTAGATTATCTTACTCTGTAGTGTAAAATAGGTGATATTCAGTGATCTCAACATTGCAGTCTTGACATTCTTCAGTGTGATGACTTTTGCCTAACTACAAAATAATTTTTCCTTCTCTCTCTCTCACAAGAATAACATCAAGCTTTTGTCATTTGTTTTTGTTCTTCCTCTGTCTAGACAGGCTCTTTAGCTAAGTGGTGTGATTTTGTTTATCTCTAATTTCAACAGCAGAGTCACATTTCCCTCCTCCCTACCTCTTGTAAATAGGGTTTTGTTTACCACTGTCTGTTCTTTTGGTGACAAAAGCCACATACTGTCATTAGTTCACAAACGTTTAATTATGTTGCCTAGAGCAGATGGAAAACCACCCTCAGGACCTAGGGAGCAGGTCAATAGAATCTGAAATCCTTCCATCTTTCTTTTATTTTGCATCCTCCATATCCACTTCGACAGCTCTTTAGCACCAGGTTGAACAAGTGTGCAGAGTATTTACACTTCCACGTGTGACTCTTCCCTTATTTTATTAAATGACCTTATGGCTGAAGAACTCCCTTGTCACTTTAGTTTGATTTATCACAGCAGGACGTCCCTTGATGGGTGAACTCCCAACAGGACTTCAATAGTCTCTGGAGGTGAGTAGCAGGTGGCCTGATCCTTTGCCATGCGTGGCAACTCTCGCAGTGGTTTCTTCTCTCTGAAGAAGCTCATCAGCCCAGCTTGCTGTTCCTTACTTATCTGCCTATTCAAATACACCTTAATGGATTTAATTCAGGCTTCCAGCCTGGCAGCCCTTTGCTATCTTCTAATCTTTGCCTTCATCTGGCAATCTGTTTACAAGCCTCAATGTGCCACAGGACTCAGTGTGGGCATTGTGGGGTTTTCTTTTGAAAGGTCTGAGCATTAATATAATATAAACAAACAAATAGGAAAACCTAGACAGAAAGACAGATTTAAACATCATAGTACAAATCAGCAAACAGCAATTCTTGACTTAAATTGACAATTTACACTTTTCTCTCTATTCTTTTTAATTGTTTTTGTTGTGCTGCTTCTCATTCATAGGTAATATGTTGATTTACAAGGTAGAAATATCCTTGCACTAAAGTTGGAATGTATTTTTATTAATTAATAGAGCTGACTATTATACAAAATATTTAACCTAATATATCTAGCCATAGATGATAGAAACTTGCTTTTCTTTTACGTTTTGTGTGAGATAGGAAATGGTGAATGGAGCATTGGTATTGATGCTTGAGCATGATTCATTTTTCTTGACATCTCCATCAAGTTACACTTGGATGAAAACTGGGATTTTATTAAAATACACAGAAAACTGCAAGCTAAAACAGCAATGCTGAAAAATACAGGAGGAAAAAGTAGGCTTATTGCAACATATTTTGCATAAACTTGATTTATGAAATGATGAATCCATGATCTTCCTCATCACTCACCTCTGGGCAGGGTGAGGTTTTAAACCTTGTTTTTTTAGGGTACTTGCAGGTGTGGAACATCTCCTGCTGATATATGGGATTGTTAGGTTTATTGCTAGCACGTCACAAGGCAACTGCTGTCGGTGTGACACACTTTGGAACAAAACCAGGGCAAGGTGGCTGCAACGTGGGTGACTCCATTGTTTTCTGAACGTGCACATTATCTTAATGCTTATCCCTGCATTAACCCCACGTGTATAGAGGCTGAGGGCACTTAATGCCTAGGTGGCACAGCACTGGCTGTAATTAAGGCCGCTCCCTGAGGGACAGAGGGAGATGGAGAAACCATCTGTCACAATCTGGTTTGTCCCACTGAAGAGGAGAGCACCTGGGCACACGAGCCATTTGTCAGGGACCAGGTGTACTTTTCACCAGGATGAAATATCAAACCTCTCAGATCTTGCAAAGATTTCCCATTCTCAGCTATAGCACACACTTGTTTTAGGGAAGAACTCCTTGAGAGCCTCTGTGCTCCATGGGTGTTCTCACTGTACATAGTGACTCCTGTTACAACAGCACTGAGGTGAGCCCTGGACAGAATTTAGCATCCTTGCCTTAGGTTCTGCTTTCCCCAAAGCACAAAGATGAGTGGTTGTGCAGGAGCCACAGAACACTCCAGGAGATTTTGCAGTCTAAACCATTGGTGGGTCAATTCAGCTGGGTTTGCTGCAGCCTTGGATTGAGAGTAAATTTTTGTGAAGCAAGCTCTGAAATCCTGGGTTTGGTCCAAATAGGTCATAAGAGGAACACTAGTTTTTCCCTTTTTATTTTTTCCGTTCCAAACACTACTCAGTTTGACAGCTTTGAAGAAACTGCTCATTAAACTGGTTGCTTTGCTATATCCACTCTCTATCTGCAGAGTCCAGTGAGATTCCCAGCTTTTCGACATAAGAACTCTGTTCCAAGGCCTTGGTGACAACTCTTCCTGGTTCCCTGGCTTGAATTCCCTTAAAATGTCATCATCAAACATGCTGCTTGGTCATTTATAAATTCATAGATTAAATAGTTTTTTAAGCACTTTTATAATTAGTAGTCTTTTTTTTTTTTTTT
>VXAC01002383.1:649753-693298 GCA_013399225.1 Rhipidura dahli
TTTTTTTTTTTTTCTGTTGGGCAAGAATTCCCCCTTCCCACTTCTGGATTTACAGTTGAAAGAAATTCGGTGTCCAAACTGCGGGGATTTCAAAGAGCTGGAAGGGTCTGTGTTACAATTTCCACTGCAGCAGTGCCTTGGCTCCTTTGCAGATGGAGCAGGCGAGCACAGGGGGCCCCTAATGACAGCAGGATGATCCTGGTGAGCCCAAGCAGGGGGTCAGGTGCCAGGGATGCAAGGGGCAAGTGGCTGGGATGACTTGGTGCCAGGATGCAAAGTGGCTTAAGCAGGAAGATGTGAAGAGCTGTGGCCGTGGCAAACAGCCACGACCAAGGGCAGTGAGGCCTTTTCCAGCAAGGAAGCTCCTGAACCCGGGGGGTCTGGCTTTAACAGACCATGAGTGGAAATGGTGGGGAGCAGCAGCATCCAACCAGTTCCAAGTGCATGACTGCTGCTGGAGGCACACCATGGGCATGTGGATCCTTGCTGTGTGCTTTCTGGCACCTCCACTTTAGGGAACCAGGGTTGCCTAAATCTGCCCATTCCTTACTATGTGATTACATGTTGGACATATTATCACCATACTTTATGATTTTCCCATTCTTGTCCCTCCCTGCCCATTCTTTCCTTCCTCTTTCTAGAGTATTTTATTTCCTCCCCCCATTCATCCTCTCTTGTATTTCCATTTCTTTGATTCTTTTGCTTTCTTTTGCTTCTGCTTGATCTTTCTTCTTTCAAATGTATGCAAAGGATATAAAGGTATTTCCTCACATCTCTTCCAGCTGGACTTGGCATGTTTGACTTTGCCTCATGAGTGGGAGTGTGGCCTAATCTGTGTAAAAAGGGAAAGTAGTGCAGTCACTGCAAGCCGAGCAGCTTGAACACACGGGTGATCTATGGATCAATGGAGAACTTCCTTCCCTGTAACAGATGGCAAGAGAGACATAGCTTGTTTTACTAGCTTGATTACATACAGTAATCATTAGAGTCTGTTGGTGATTAGAGTTTTGTTGATAGAAGCTGTGGTTGGCTGGTGCCTTTGAAAATCAGCTTATTTATTTTGGTGTCTAAATACGGACTTGAAAATTTTGGCCAAGGCAATTAGCTCAAGGTCATGATCCTGACTCAGGGACAGAACTGGGAAGAGAACCCAGATGTTTTCAGCTCTCCTTTCCTACTGATATTATGTGCAGTTTCAGTAAAGCAGATGTTTCTATTTAGATTCACTAAAGTAGATGTTTATATATTCAGGTTATATATCAGATTATGATAGACCGAGTTGTCAGAGTTAACATGGGAGAAGTTAAGAGCAGGTCCAGTAAAGTGGCACAGTTTCTGGAATGAGATGAACTCCAGGATGGAAGAAAGAGTCAGTGTTATATGGGAATGCCAAGGCAAAATATTCCTGCCTTCACAACATGGTGCACCTTTTCTTTTCCACCCTGTCTGAGTCAGCTCCTGGGACTGTACAGCTGCAGCTAAGAGAGCAGGTGCTGCATACAGAGCCCTGGCACGAGCAGACCTAAGGTTTAAGACCAAATACTCTGGGCAACAGTGAGGCAGGTTGATTGTAATTCCTTTACATTGTAGTTCCTGTGAAGATTAGAAGAGTTTCATACATCAGTGTAAGACCTTGAACTTATTAATCAAATTAGCATCGTGAGAGCATTTCTCAAAGGACATGATATTGTGTTAAGGAGCCACTTCCCATCCACTTAGGAAACAAGTTATTGTTGTGTTTTCTAGATCAGTTTCAAGGCAAGCACAAGCAATAGTATATTTTCATGTCCTATTATGAATCACAGCATTTTCTCATTTAGGACAGCAAGTGTTCAACACTTTACCAGCCTGGGAACACGGTGAAGGCCAGAGGTAAGCTTTCCTACCACAAGGGACTGAAAACAAATCAAACAGTGAAGCCTTCAAAGAGTTTTAAGAGCCCATTTTCTGAGCTTCGTGCTTCACATGATGGTTTTTAGATTCCTTCTATCAGATTTGCAGAAACTGAACTTCCTTGAGAACACTGTTTTTGTGTAGTCTGCTGCAGAGGGGTTCTGTGGCTATCTCGGCTTGGTTCAGATCCATTCCAACAGATCTGGTCAAAACTATCAAGTACTTCAAATTAATTCTCAGGACATCTATGTCTCTGCTCAAATTGTAGTAATTATTTCTAGTTTTGCTGTCACAGGATAAAATACTCCTTGCTCTATTTTAGAATCAAAGCAGAGAAAAGGGACTAAGCAACCAAGTTTTGCTCAATGAAAAATGGACTCTAAATTCCTTCTTGTACCTTTGAAAAACCTTCTCTATGTGTACAATTTGTCAAAAGACCCTGAATTCTGCACTGGCAGCTGCTGAAGCTAAGAGCCATGCTGCATAGATAAAATAAATTTTATTCACCATGTCTTTTGTTATTCAGCCTGGGAAGCTGACAGATGCCAGCTTCAAATGCATGGCATTTCCTGCAGAGTCACATGTCAAAGCCAAAATTAAGGTTCAGAAATGCATTTGGTTTCTATGTGGAAATATTGGCCATTCCTGGATTAATGGTTTTGAATAAGCAAATGGCAAGGTAAGAAAAGGAGAAAAAAACCCCAAGCAGCTGAGGTTTGTGTTTCACGCTTCAAGTGACCTGGCCAAGTGGGGCTAAATTCCCTTTTAAAATCAAGTGACCATGATGCATCTCCCAGGGTGCTGCAGTATGAATGCTAAAAGGATTAAAACTAGTCAGGTCACAGAGCTTTATTTTTTGCTCTTTTAAGGGCTATGTTATATCAGAGACCTTATACTCCTTCTTTACATAGATATGAGTGCATGGCAGGAAATTATATAATCTAACCTGTGCCATGAGGTAAAATACTTTTCTCTGCTCTGTTTTGGAGCCAAATACACAAAAAAAAGATGTTTTCTTTAGTTCTTTTCTGCTGAATCCTTTTTAATTAAACAGTAATAACATTTTAAAATGTTACAAATAAATACCATGATAGTATAAATATGTAAATGAAAGCAGGTTTGTAGTAACTGCTTGAGTAGAAGCAGTGTATCCATACACCCTCCTTTCTGAACGTGGCAGCATTATTTGAAAACAAAAGAAAATTAGGGGGCTATTTTGATATTTGTTGTTGTGCAATTCTCAAAGGTGTAACAAAGCACCCAATCCAGACAGAAGGGGAATGAATGAACAGGATAAATAATAAATCACCACTAACAGTAACCAGCTCACTAGATTTTAAAAATGAGTTAATGATTTGAAATTTTATAAACAGATCTAAAATCTTTTAAAATGCATTTCAAAAAAGCTACAGGCCTTTAAGACCTTAAGAGATGTCAGCACTCTGAAGACAAAGAAAGGCTTCCTGCAAAAGTTCAGCGCAGTGTTTACAGCCAGGCAAGCCTGCCTCCTTCTGTTTAAAAAGAACGAGAATTAAACACCAGGATGAGGGGTTACAGCCTGATCCAGATCACAATTTCCAAGATTATTTTTTATCTCTTCAAACTCCTGCCTCCCCTGGAAGCCTCTCAGACATCTTGTCCCAGTAAGAGCCCAGCTCACCCAGAGCTCAGACAGGCAGGCTCGGTGCTGTTTCTGGGCCCATTCAGAACTCGACCCCACCATCCTTTTGATCACAGCCCCAGTGTGCTGTTAACATCAGGGACAAAAGCCACGTGCAAGTAATTATTTTTGAAACCTAATACACCTAAGTTCCATGGTGTAAAACCCACTGACATGCAATAGCCCCAGAGTTACTCCAGCAGCAGATGTCACAGATGGAAAACAACCACGTGAGTAGTTAACTCATTTTCCTGTCGTTGCAGGTATCTTTCTGCCAATCAGTAGGTTTGCTAAGGCACTGTCCAAGCTAATTTTGAATATCTCAGTGAGGACCAGCAGAAGCCTTTGGGCAGCTGCTCTTTACTCTATCTGGCGAAACAGATTAGAGAAGTCTAAAATATTTATCAATTCTATCCTGTCATCTCTATGTGTGTTATCACTTAATTTTGCCTTCTACAATCTTGCATTGCATTTTGTAATTTTCTGTGTAAGCAAAAACCCTTTTTAGAGATTTTTTGCACCCCACTAACAAATTACTGTTTTGCATGACAGCTCATGGTTTTTAGCATAAGAGGTTGCTTTTAGGTCTCAGTCATCTTGGCCTTTCATCCATATTTTTAGCCTTTAGGAAAAAAAATATCTTCCAGCAAAGTTAGTCATGCAAATTATTCAACTTGCATTAGCACATACTTCGTAATCTTTCTGCCTTTACAGCTTCTCCTGGTAATAGAAATAAATTACAGCTGCTAGAAAACAGTGTTATTCTTTCTCTATCTGTCTGAGTTGGGGAAAAGTGATTCATTTTCTCTCTTTCTTAGCAAAAGAGGACAGTCTGTTCAGTGAAGCGAAAGTTATTAGAGCTAAAATTAACGGGAGGAAATACAATCCATAATTAAGCCAGATTCCTCAGTGCCACAGATGCAATAGGAATAGTATTCCAACTGTATTAGCATGACAAGAAAATGGGGACATCACTCAGTGATGCCAATTGCCACACAAACTCAGCACAGAATCAGTAAGGGCTATGGGACATTGGATTGTTTAGGTGAGCAATGACCTCTAAGATAATAAAGTCCAGCCATGAGCCCAGCCCTGCCATGTCCACCACTAAACCATGTCCCTGAGTGCCACATATTGGTCACACACTGAGCCCTCACAGTGACATTCACTGGAGAACTTTGGTTGAAGCCCAGCTTAGCAAAGGGCAAGTCCCTCCTTGGCAAGGGCAGGGAGAGCCTGAGCAGCCTCTCTGAGCCTCACCAGCCCTGCTTAGCCCAGAGGTGGGGATTTGCCTGCATCATTAAGGCAGAAGAAGCATGCTTTTAAAAAAAGCTGATGAACTACAGTGCAAATACAGTTGCAAGGGAAAAGCAGCATTTTAACTAGGCCGGTGAGTGAGCTCTGATTAGAAATTAAGTGGTGCTCCTGCAGAATTCAGCTACTTCTCAGTAATTAGGACATTCCTTAATGAAGTGGACTGTGGTGTAAAGCAAGCAATTGAGGGCTTGTATGCTTATTTATCTGATTCAACTGCATCAGCTAAATGTCAGTGTTTTTGCTAGAAGCCTATGCTGCAGCCATCAGAGTGGTGACAAGTCCTGCTTCCACAGCTATGAACAAGGAACAGACTGGGGCAGTGGGGAGGAGACTGCTGAAGGCATAGAAAATGCTGTATTTAAACAGTTGTGTTTGCTCTTCTGTTTAAAAAAAAAAATATCTTGACGATCTCCTTTCTGCCAGAACACTGGCACTTTGCAAACACTGCCAACACAAACCCTGCGAGCGAGCCAGCTGACATCAGCTGACCAAGGACACGGGGGGACTTTGGACATTTTATCCATTCCTCCTCAGACAGACAGCCTTCTGTCCTGGCCATCTGACCAAAACAAGCTCACGAGTAAAAGCAGAAGCTGCCTATGGAAGATGTGCTTATGTCAGTGCCATCTGAGATGCACAGCACCAGAAGTTACACGAACCCAGCTCAAGATCAAACCAGGTTTGCAGTATCTCTCTCAGATAAAATTCAGTTTAGCATGCTGGATACACTGTGAGAAAAATGCAGGAGGAAATATCATCCCCACTGCTGCCTTGGGATTCACCACCAGCATTTGTGAGAAGAACCCAATAGGATGTGATCTTTCAGACATTGCCATTGGAGATGGCCAGCTCAGTCTGGCCTATACTGGTGATGAGGAAAAACAGTCTCATGTCCCTGCCTGTATTAAATGAGCTGGACAGTTTCTGTATAGCTCAAGCAGGTGATTGGACCACAAAAGTTGCCAATGAAACTCACTCCTCAGCAGGAGAGTGAACACCAAGGACTGAGGCTGTGGTGGCAGCACCTTTGGAATGAGATCTGTGCACTCAGGTCAGAGCAACCACAATTCCTCTCAGGCGTTGGACATGAAGTTCTGTTTCCCAGAGTCATATTAGCGCTCACAACTCAGATCTAAAGTCCTTTCTATGACTTTATACCCACTGGAAGTGGGAAGGGAATGCATGGGAGGCAGGTAAGTCAGGTGATACCTGATAGAGCACAAAGCCTTTTGGCACAAAAATTAACACGGCCAAATTTTTGCAGCAAATCACAACCAGCAGAAAGATCAAGACACTACATTGAGTGGCTCTGCTGTTTTCAGTCTAGCCCTGGGAGACACCCAGATGTCTTGTGTTATCAGGCCTTACCTTCTGGAAACTTTTCCATGCCAGGTACTTACAGAACAAGCTGAGGCCATGGGAGGGCAAACTCTGGTGAGCTGTACTGGCCCCACAGAAGCCCTGGGTGCTTCTATTCTGTCTTTGTACACTGAGCAAGCTGTGCATACTCTCCTATGAAGGCTAAGAGAGATGGGGCTGTTCAGCCTGGAGAAGAGAAGAGCTCCTGGATGACCTTAGATCACCTTCCAGTACCTAGAGAGGACTTACAAGGGAGCTGGAGAGCGACTTTGTACAAAGGCATGTAGTGAAAGGACAAGGGGGAATGGCTTCAAAGCAACAGAGAGAAGGTTTAGATTAGATATTTGGGAGGAAGTTCTTTGCTGTGAGGGTGGTGAGGCACTGGCTCAGGTTGCCCAGAGAATCCGTGAATGCCCCATCCCTGGAAGTGTTCGAGACCGTGTTGAATAGGGTTTGGTGAGCTCCATGCTCTCTGTCCAGATCTGTTTGACTCAAGGCCAGTCCCTGCAGAGGAATAGAGGCCCCAGCACCAGCACAGGCCATGACAGCCAAGAAAGAAGCTAAAGACTCCTGTGAAATCCCTCTTAGAGGTGTGTAGCCTGGTTTTGCTGGTGGGAATATTCAGTTTGAAGCTCTGTTGGATGGCTGGTGGGTGCACAGGTGAGGCAGTGAGAGGGGCATGCCTTCATGCATAGCCTGCAGTTTACATCCAATTTTGAAGCCTCTAACCCAGCTCTTCACATGATCAGCCTCTTCTGCAGTGTTTTGTTAGCTTGGTGTGCTTGAGGCTGAAAAAGAATGTGAAACAGAACATGTACTTGAGTTCTTTTTTAACTTGGCATGTTTATACCTGCATCTTAACCACTCCTGTTTTCACTTCTACACTCCTAGATTCAGAAGGCCCTGACTTTGGGGGAAAACAGACTAAAATCTACATAGAGTTGTGCTCCCATCTCCATAGGACAAATGTTTTGCACAGACATAGGCACTTCTGGGAGCACACAGTAATTTTTGCCTCTCACATCACTCAGGCAAGGGCTGTTTGAATATGGGCCCAGCTGTAATACAAAAGAGTTGTGTCCATGGCAATTGAAATCTTGAAAAGTTAAATATTCAGACCCTCAATAGTGCAAATACATTTCAAACATTCTTGTTTCCCAGGATAATAGCTACACAATTAGGGTAAGCCTTTCACACTTTCTCTTTGATCCCACTGGATTTATCTACCAAAAATCATCACACAGATGTGCCCAGCAAATGTCTTACAGAACTGCTTGTAACAAAATTAAAAGCTTAAATATAGAGATTCTCTCTCCACTAAGTGCTGCCTTTTATTAAAACTGGGAGTTGCTCATACTTCATCCCTTGCAGCCTCTTTGAATCCTTTGTTTGAAGTTTCCAAAGTGCCATGCAGGTTCTAATACACATTACACAGAAAGACCTATTATAAAATTCCTGTCTTTTTCTTGTTTGCACGACAAAGGGGGAATGGCAAATCCTCCAATTGGACCAGATAATCACTCTCCTGTGAAAAGCCTGCAATACACATCCTCTGTTTTCTTCTTAGCTGAGCTTCAACTGTGTTCAGTCAATAATTTTATTTTAGGTGTGAAGCCCATAAATCACCTTCCAATACACATTGGACAGTGGAGAGTCCTGGTGGATTTGGCACGAGCCACAGAAGAAATCACATCCGGATACAGGAAAGCTGGGTGTTGCTGGAGCAATCAGACATTTTCATTTCACATTGTTGTGGTCTACTGAAGAATGCTCACTGAAGAGTAGGACCACTCTCTGGAGCAAAGACTAGTTGGATGGATAAATAATGGGATAATGTCTTCTGACATAAGAGAGAGACCATTACAAACCCATGGACTGCAGTTTTATCCAGGTGACCATACAAACATAACAAATTCCCTGCTGGAACTGAGCTGGCCAACACTTAGAGAGCCCACCTGCAGAAAACTTTGTCAGCCACCTGAACATCGCTCAGGTGCAGTTACTAAGCCTCTGACACAGCTCAATATGTGACCAGTTCTTTTACTCCAGCCCCTGGGAGTCAGTAAAGTGCCATTTGGCTGGGTAGACAGTCCTGAGGGAAACGATGGTGGTATGGAGCTTTCCTAAAGGGCTGAGGGGTCACAAAGATTTCAGGAAAAAATCTTCCCTCTTACTCACAAGGGCAGGAGTGTTTGTCATGAGCAGAGGTTGAAGCAGCGAAGTGAGTATTTTTCACTGCTGTTTATGTCTTGGGAATGGATGTATTTTGAATTAATATACAAATGCATGTCTAAAATTCATCTCCAGAGAAAGATGCTACACAAAGTGCAGGAGTAAAGAATGTACCGCCTTGGGCCATGCACAAGCTGTTTGTAGTCTGTTCTATTTTCTTCTTAAAACTCAATTTAGCTAAATAAGGTGCCCTTTTAACATCTAACAGAGGCTTTATCATGTTTAAGGAGACGAGTTTCTTAAGAGGTTGTAAAGACAAAGTGAGCAGTAACAGAAGTGTTGAGTGGGGCTCTTTCAGACGGCTTTATTGCCCTCCCTTGAGTACAACACAGCCTCCCTCGGCTGGCACTTGTTTTAATGAGGGATGAGCCATGACAGGGGTGGTTTTGTACAAGTTCATTACATTGCATCCTCCAGCCAGACAGTCCTCAGGGCACACCATTCAGCCTGGGCACTGGATGAAACTGGACCAGTTTTAAATCATTCACAGAGATATATAAAATCTAAAGGTCCTTTGGTGCTGAAGACATTTGTATGTAGGCTCGGGTATGTGGCTGCTGGAGAGGATGAGAATCTGCCCCAAGTGCTGTGCTCCTTCGGGCTTTTATCAATCACATTTTATGTCTTCCAATCAATTCTCCTGGGACTGGCGCCAAAAATAGATTTCCACATCCTGTGCCAGAAATGGCCAGGGAAGAAAAGGGTGTAAGTTTCGAGTTTTAAATGTTACAAGGTAAACATCCAACCTTCCCCACCCCAGCCTTCAGGTCAGCTTCACTCCCCAGAGCCAGCGCTCTGTCGTGGCTGATAACAGCATTCAAAATACTGAAATTCTTCATCCATGTTGGGGAGTAGTGCAGTGGTTTCTCATGTTAGCTGAGAAGAGATCTGCCTTTACATAAAACCTTCCTCTTTTAAGCATGGTTATTTTGAAACCCACAGGAATCCATGAAGAGTGATGGGATGTTTTTCTAATATGTCACTCCCGTACATCTTCCACCTTCTGTGATTCAGAAGCAGCACAAAAGGCCATAAATCATTCAACTGCTGTGATTCACTGCCCTGATTCATACACTTGATACAAATACTCAGAGATCAAAGTGGAACCTAACGCCTCCCACCAAAGATTTAAATGGTTTTTCAATGCTTGCCATAAAAATGGACATGCAGCTAAAGCTAAAGCTCCTCCTGATTGATATTGGCTGTTTTAGGTAGCAAGTTCTCTGCAGTAAAGACTGATGCTTCCTTTAAGAATCATATGGCATAACACACAAAGCAATGTATTCTGCAGGTGTGCTTCCTCCCTAGTGAGGCTGAATAGGGGACACTGATTGCTCAGGGGGTTTCTGGGCAAATATTTACAGGGAATTAAAAAACTATGGAAATTTCTTCCCCGTGGAGGAATCTGGGAGCCCCGAGACCTTCTTGTATTAACTTTGCAGTGGATGAAGGTGTTAAACTGGCATGTGTCTACCAACAGGGGAGTGATCCTTTTAAGTCCTTTGCTTCGTCCCCACTTGTGAAATTTGTTGTGCCAGTGGGACGAGGCTGACTATAAAACCCCGGCACTGGGGACCTCCATCCAGCTCGGGCAGCCTGCCAGCACATCTCTGCCGAGAGCAGCCCCAGGGAGACCCCCCCTTCATCTCTGCCGGGCAGGGAACTGCTTTGCTGTCAGAGGAGGATGGACCTGAGGTGTGCCCGGATGCTCTGCGTGCTCTGCCTCGTCCTCACGGTCCAAGCGTTCACCCAGGAAGAGTTCAAGGAGGTGGTGCTGAAGCAGCTGGGGCTGTCTGAGGTCCCTAAACTACATAAGAGCGACTTGGTGGATCTGGTTATCCCAGAGCACGTCAAGAACAAGTACATGTCCATGCTGAAGCGCCAGAGGGTGAAGCGCCGGGCTCTGCCGAGCCTGGCTGGAATCCTCAGGGGGATCCCGGGACACACGGGTAACGTTTCTGCTGCTAGCAGCATCCCAAGCATCCTGCTGCCGCCAGGGGAATCCGCCAGGGCTCTCCCGGCCGGCCGCAGGGTGGGCAGAGGAAAACCCTCGGGGAGGGGGGAAGGGGGAATGAGGGTCGGGTTTGGCTCCAAAGCTCAGCTGGGCAGAAGTGGTGCATGCAACAGCATCTTAAAGGTTGACAAGCACTCTTCGCACCTGAAGAGGGGCTCCCGCAGTCCTTCCAAAGGGCAGGAGGCTGCTGGAGCTTGATAGAAGCCTGGCAGCAGNAGGTTTTGGGTCAAATCTACAGCAAGTCCTCTAACAGGAATCACACCCCTTGGAGCATGTTTCACTCTCTCTCATCTCTTTTTTGTTTAGATTTATTTTTCCAGGAAATATTATCAAGAAGGGAATATCCATACAGATACAATGATGGCTGTACAAGGGCACTTAGAGCTCATTTTGGTTTCAAAGGACATACACAGCACCCTGGGCAGCAAACGAAAATACTTTTTCATAGCAAGTGGTTCAGTTGCCTGCTGGGCTTTCATGTCCAGCACTGGCAGAGAGATGCACACATTTTGAGATCTGCTCAATTTGAGGTCATATTGTGTCGGAGATCTCATTCTTCCAGGTTGCAGACTCAGACATAGGAAAAGAATTAGGACATTTGCAAGATACTGATTCAAGTATGCATTAGAAAAGATGTGTTTAGTGGCTGTCTCTGCCGCTAGGGCTCGGCTGGGAGCATGGAAGGAGCGTGTTGAGATGATAATCATGCATGAAATGTGGGGGCTTTGCTCAGCAGGATGGCAGTGACAGGCCATCTTTTCTGTCCCCAACTGCACAGGGATGACAGGAGAAGTCCTCCACTCCGACACAATCACGCGCCAGAAGCTGATGTTCGACATGGAGGGCAGAATACCTAAAAACAGCGAAGTCACAATGGCTGAGCTGAAACTCTTCAAAAAGCCTCTGGACAGAGCAAACCTGCCTGCCAAGCAGTCTCACAGGCCTGTCTCCAACGCCAGAGTCAGCGTGTACTGGGTGCAGCGGCAGCACGATGGCACCAACAGGACCTCCCTGGTAGATTCCAGGTAAGAAAGGGGCCTCTGCTGGAGGCAGGACTCTAGTTAGAGAGTTTGGATCCCCTGGGGTTCATTTGAGTATCATGCGGTTGTGCCTCAGCTCAGCCTGATGGAGTTACATCTGTACAACCAGGCTGTATGGCTTTGAAATGCAGAATGAGCCTGTAAAAGCAGGTATTATGCTAAAGTGGCAATATATGATGATTCTTTGAAATAATGAATGAAATGATGCCCTGTACTGCTACATCTTCCCCTGATTCAATTCTCTGTCACTAACTCAAGTGGGAGAATACCAGCTACTGGTATTCTTTCCACATTCATTATATGGTTTAAATAGGTAAATTATGCACAAAGCATCTGATTCTGTAGCCAGGAGCTCTGTGGAATTTTCAAAACCCTTGGAAGGCAGAACGAGACATGAAACCGATTTTCTGGGTGGGTAGAAATTTATGGCCCTACTGCAGCTCAGACAGGAGCAGGTGGGAGCCTGGTGTTCACCAGGTTGTTGTTATCAATCCTGAGGCTGCACACGATCCTGCACCACCTTTTTGGTATGAGCATGTAGAGAGGGTTTTTTCTGGCCCTTCAGTGTCTTTTAGATCTGCATGCTTCTCTTTGAGGTGGCAATTAACTGCTGTGGGTGCTTGCCCAGAGCAAAAATGATCATGTAATCAAGGCATGTGACAATCTACAGGAATTAAATTATTCTGCTGCAATGACAGAGCTGTGAGCCCGGGGTTTATCTGATGGGCTTTTCTAATGCCAAGCCCTTGTCACACAGGCTGGTTCCTATCCGTGAGTCGGGCTGGAGGAGCTTTGATGTGACCCAGGCCGTGCATTACTGGCTGCGAAACAAGAGGCGGGAGCCGATGTTCCTGGAGGTGTGGATTGAAGGGGAAAGGGTGGGCAGCTACGCCTCGGAAATGGCCAAAGCCGTGCGCTTCACCTCACAGGACCCCAAGGATAAAGCCCTAGGCAAGCCCGAGCTGGTGCTTTACACCCTCAACTTGGATGACTATGGGTATGTATGAAGCCTAAATCTCTACTGCCTCTGGTGTAATTTTGTCCCTGAATTACTGGGGGAAGGAGGGGGGGAGCTCTTACCCTCATCAGTGTTTACCAGCTGTGAATGGGAGAGCTAGAAAATTGCTGCTTAATCACACCTCTTATCTTCCCATATCTATTGTTTGAATGCTCAAACAAACCCTGAGCACGGCCCAGGTTTCACATCTCAGAGCCCACCTGTGCTGCTAGCAGCAGGGATTATTTCTCCCTCTTCCCAGTTTCCCATTACAGCAAACCTCCCTGTTTCTCCCTTGGTGTCCAGGAGCCCTGGGGACTGCAGGGAGGAGGCTCTGACGGGGAAATCCACCTGCTGCCGGCAGAAACACTACATCAGCTTCCGCGAGCTGTCCTGGGCGCAGCACTGGATCCTGGAGCCGGCGGGGTTCCAGGCGTACCGCTGCTCCGGGAGCTGCGCGCAGCCGCCCCGCGCCCTGCGCCGCCTGGGCTCCGGGCAGCGCTCCTGCGCCGTGGCCGGCAGCTCCTCGCTGCCCGTCATCTACCTCGTCAAGAGGGGCAACAGCACCGAGATCGAGGCGGCCGAGTTCCCCAACATGATCGTGGAGCGATGCAGCTGTGTCACGGACGGCACCGCGCTGGTGTGACAAATGGGTGGCCCCGGGTGTCACCCACTCCCCGCAGCCCTGCCAAGAGCCACCCCGGCTCCCAGCCCCGGGGCCAGCGGTGAAGGTCCTGGGGGGGTTCCTGCCTGCAAGGGTCAGCAGCAGCTGGGGCTGGGGCTCCCCCCGTGCCCTGCTGCCCTGCAGAGAGGGTGCACTTAGAGGCACTGTCCGTGCAGATGGGCTCAGAGGAGGGTGCATTTCACCTACGTGAGGGGTACCTAAGGAGCCTAGTGCTTCTCGGGGCCCCCTTGATGCCAGCTGAATTTCACTGAATTTATTGCAGTCCCCACCCTGGCGTATTGCAAAGAGCTTCAGGGGAAAGAAGAGTGCCCATCGCCAGGTAAAGAACAAATGCATGGGCTCAGCTGTTCGTTCTGGGTTTGGTCCTTGTCTGCCCAAGCCACGTTTATGGTGAGCTGGAGAGCAGAAGCACTTGTATATGTATATAATACATGTATATAATCTATGCACACACATGTATAGAGTATATGAATATATGTGTGTATTGTCTACACACTGGAAGCACACATATTTACTACATTCATATATATGTACATAAAATACTGCCTAGAGCTCAAAGGAACAGGTGTATTGAATGTACATATACATATCTGCATTACATATAACAGTATCTGAAACACATTAGTTTATATTTTTGGCCCCACGGGCTGAACACAGTTTTATGCAGAATTTACAGTCCTGGAATCAACCGGAACATTAGGACTTAGGTTTGCTTGCATGAATAATAGTTTGTTTTTCTGATTCTGTATTACAGTTATTTCAGTTTCGGGATATTTTTGAAGTGGTGTGTGCTTTCAAAATCAAGGAAACAATAAAATACAAGTATTGAAGTAGCCGTGTGTTCACTTATGTTTATTCTTAGATCTAAAAGTGGAGGGGGAAAGATCTGTCCTACTTCTGAGAGCATCCAGTGCCCAGCTCCTATAAACACACACACAGTAACAGCTCTTCCCAGCTACCTGTGTGATCCCACCTGCTCCTGGTGAAGCTTCTCTGCTCCCCCAGGGCCAGGGATTGGGCTGAATCAGCAGGCAGAGCAGAGCCTGCACTGCCAGCGCTTCATCCTGAGCTGCTGCAGAGTTTAAGCCAACACTTTCTTAAACAGAAAACCTAGAGTCTTACCTGCCAGCAGGAGGTGATGCTCTCCTCGTGAGCTGCAGCGGTGACAGAACCAGCAGGGGTCAGCTGCAGCCGTAGTGTGGAAAAGGAGGAGCTGCCTCCCCGCCCACTTCGTCCCCAGGTGAAGCGTTTTAACCCTGACCCTTCCTGCTGGACACCTGACCAACACATTCCCTGGAGAAACGCCATGATAATATGGTTTAATCCCTTTGTGAAGTGTTCTGAACTGCTGGCCAGGATGTCACCCATGCTAATGATCTCCACCTTCATGTCAGACTCCCCTCCTTGGTTCATAACCCCCCAAGATAGCTGCGGCTCTGGGGATGAAATGTTTGCTGCTGAGCATCTCTGTTGGACGGTGGGATGTGGTCCCTGAGGCTCTGGTTGAAGCTACTGCTGGTGCAAGGACTCTGAAATGTGTTTGTCTGGCTAGACAGGGTGACCATGAACCAGGGGAAAAGAGGGACCTGTTGGACTCTGCAGTGGCTGTGTCATCCATCAGGAAAATGTGAATGTTCCTGCTGCCCTGCAGGACCCCAAGTCTGAGGTCACCCAGGCATCTCTGCCATCACCTCGTGGGTAAGCTGGCACCTCTCACCTGTGTAAACACCTGTGGCAAAAGGGCTTTAAGGGGAGAAAAAACGCAAAAGCACAGACTCACCATTCACCAGCGCTGGGCTGGAGCACAGTGGGTGGCTGGAACCAGAGCTGGATGAGCCAGAATCACCTCTGGCCATTTCCTTCCCATGACTATGCAGCATCTCTCTTAATGGCGCTGGCATCCAGCCCCAGGTCCTCTCCACCCAGCCCGGGGCAGGGCATAGCCTGAAGGCCAGGAGCTCAGCTACCACCACGAAGAGCAAAGCCGATGGTTTAGCCAAACCCTGCACCTGGGGAAGAAAGTGTTCGAGCTGGTTGCTGCCTGAGAATGAAGAGCATTAACCCTGGCTTCCCTCCAGCCTCCAGCGCTTGCACTTCAGACTCCATTCATCCTCCATCCGAGGAGAAATTCCACGCAGTGCAATCGGGACAGGCTGCTGTAGAAAATGGGGAGCAGGGCATCCCAGGGGCAGCGGGGTGGACGAAGCTCCTCCCCTCCACCAGGATGCTGTGCTGTGTCCGGCTCCCTTGCCCTCCGTGTGGCTGCCTTTGCTCGGCTGCCCCGTGGAGACGAGGGACAGAGAAGCGAGCGGGGGGTCTGGGTGCGTGTGTGTGACACCTGGAGGGTGGGGAGGGGGAGAGGGTGGCCAAGGAGACCGGGTGTTACTGTGGGGAGAGCTGTGGGTGTTGCAGGGCAGGGACAGGGTGCAGGTCTGGGAGCTATACAGCCCTGCTGCCGGCATGGACACTTGGATTTTTTGCGAGGGGAGCTGCACAGATGTCACAGCATCTCTGCTGGGGCTGGTTTTGAGCTCACATTTGCATTGAAGCTCCCCTTCACTTTTGGGGAGACAGGACACTGCTCCTCTAAACTCCAGCTGGCTTTGCAATGAAAATGCTGCAGACTTGGAGGCTGGGCTGATGTGGAGAAGGCTCCAAAGACCTCCACTGCAAACTCCTGGGCAGAAGGCTGTGGATGAAATATTGCCACACCCGTGCTACAGAAAATGATCTCCCAGCCCGTCATCTTCAATCCAGGCTGCATTGCATGGGTACAACTTGTAATGCACACAAAGGCTGCCAAGCTGTCCTCTTCTCCTTTCTGTCTGAGCAGTGCCACGTTCTCTGAGGAAAGGCAGAACACCTCAGTTACCTGGCAGCAGCGTGGCTCAGGACTGTCATTGATGCTGAGCTGTAAGAAAATAAAAAGGCAGGAGCAGTGCAGGGGCGTAATGAGCCACATAAAGCCAGAAATGGTTTTAAGAAATGGAAAGGTGATTTAAGGCAAAACCAGCATTAAACCATCCGGCCTCCTCCTGCCCTGCTTAAAGCACAGAGCACCCAGGTGCTGCTCAAGGAGCAGGAGGTTTGTGCTCTTCATGTGCAGGACTTCAACAGCCCTGTTAGTCCCACACGCCAGATTAGGCTCTTGTGGGAATGTTCACGTGGCAGTGCCTGAATTAATCTTATCAGAAGCGTGAGCTTATCGGGAGTGTGAGCTCTGGCTGGCCCTCAGGGCACTGCTCACAGGAGTAAGGGCCTGCTGTAGCTGATGGAGCTGGACATGGTGTCTGGAGCTGGTCCTGTCAGTCTCCAGAAAGCTTTCCTTAAGAGAGAGGCTTGGGCATGCCCTGCAGCACTTTCTCTCTCCATTATCTCTACCATTATCTCCATTCTAGGACAGAGAAAAAAATGTCAAGCCACTTAAAATGCTGCTGCTAGCTGGGCTACATTGCCCTGTCTGATCTTTCCACAATTTCATTTAGACCAAGGCTGCTTTCCCCTTTTCTTTCAAAATCTGTGAGAAGTTGCACCTTCTCCTGGCTGGCGAGACCTTATTTCCTCTCCCTCTCTTGCTTTTTCCCTTTTGCACTTCACAAACTTCTACCAAGGGTGTCTGACACTTTGCCTTTCAGGGCAGCCTTCTAATTGCCTGTGTAAGTGGAAAGTCAGGTGCCCAATCCACATCCCAGCAAAGGTGATAATCAGGGAGCTCTTCTGGCTTTGGCTGGCAACAGCTGGAGTCTGGGAAAGGGGAAGCAAGACCAAAAGAGAGGGGGGAAGGCAGGGAGGTGACAGGAGTGGCAGAGAGTATGACAGAGATCCTGCAGAGGTCTTTGATGTTTTTAGAGGATTTGAGCTCCTCTGCCCACTCCTGGAGCAGGTACTGGAGAGCAGCACATTTCAGAATAAAAGAGAATAAACAGCTCATTGTGGCTGCTGCCTCTGGCTTGTGCTCTGGAAATGCTTGGGCACTCCAGAGCTGCTGGGGCACCTTGGTTCCCTATGGTTAAACCGGCAGGTGCAGAATGGCCAAGAAACAGTTTTTAACCATGGCAGGAGATAATAAATTATCTGGAGATACTGGGCACTGGAAAGTTATGTCAACAATCCACAGCTCTCAGCCTCTTTTTATGGCAATTGCTAAAAAATTTTTGGGGTATTTTTGTTTATTTTTTTTTCAAACCAATTTTTAAATTTTGTTTTAAAGATCCTCCTGATATTTATTTGTGTGTGGGTTTTTTCTGTTTGCATTTTTCCTTCTAGTTTTCTCAGTTATGACAAATCTGCCTCTTTGAAAGCCTGGGGTGCTTGTATCCCCTTTGAAAGTCTGCTTTCTGTTGGCTGAAAATGAATGCAATCAGTTCATAACCATTATATCCCCAGTGACTGCCAACTTCCAGCCCAGTGATCAATAGCTCTGTCACCCTTATGAGGTCTCAGCTGGTTACTGGATGGTGGACACAGCTTCTCACTGGCCATAAGGTGCCATCTATAACCACCAGACCTCAGAGAATTGCTTAGGTTGGAAAAAACCTCCGGGATCATTGAGTTCAACCATTAACCCAGCACTGCCAACCCCACCACTAAACCATGGCCCACATCTACCCAGCTTTGAAGTCCCTCCAGGGATGGTGATTCAACCCCCTCCCTGGGCAGCCAGTTCATGTGTTCACTGAGAGGTGTAATGCTCCCAGCAGATGTTTCACAAGCTGCCTGGCTCCTTATAAACACTCCTTTCCATACAGTCCCGGCAGGGCCTTCGAGAGCTCCTTGCTCCTTTCTGCCCTGCAAGTTTTGTGCAAATTCCCCGTTCCTTGTGCCTGGTTAGAGGCACCCAGCGAAGGGAGCAGGGAGGAGCAGGACAGGCAGCTCCTACATCCAGGCCACCGGGACTTTTTCCAAGCACGCACAGCTGCTGGTTTTAAACCCAGACTAACTGTCGTGGATTAGCCCAGCCTCTAGCAGTGCTGGAAAGCAGCAGTGCCTGCCCAGTCCCTGCTCTACAGCTGGGCGAGGTCAGAGTTGTCACCTCCCTCCCTTCAGGTGTCATTAGGCATGTTAATCTGCAAAGCCGCTCTAATTGCTCAGCTACAGTCAAAGCCGAGCTAGCTGAGGTGGTAGTGCTAACCAACAGGGGTGCAGGCATTAGCATTTCCACTTAAATATTATGGGGAAAGCTCTAGGATTTAAAAATAGCACCTTCCCGAGAATAGGCATCGCTGCAAATAAACCTTTCAAATGCCAGCCTTCTCCAGAAAGCAAAATGTTGCACAAGAATGGGTTGCCGGGGGATCAGAAGGATTGACTTCTGAAGTGACAGTTTCGGGAATGGTGTAAAGGTGACCCAGTGTCCCTGCAGCCGTGGCACTGGGGTCAGGTGCCCTGTGCCGGGGGGCGAGGCTTTGCCAGCGCTGCTGGAGCCGGACACATCGTCCGTGTCAGTCCAGTGCCACCTACAGCAGCCAGAGCAGAAGCTGCAGCAGCCGGCAAATCCATGGAAGCAATTCCTGCACGCTCCAGCCAAAGGGGTGGCTTTTCATGAGTGGCTTTTGAGCAACTTGTCTGTTATAAACACCGTACAGGTGAGGGCAATGGAATGGAGCTTTTTGGGTGCAGGCTGGCAGCTGTTGTTGTGTCTGCTGGTGGGGATATTCCTAAACCTCCAGCAGCTCTTTCTCTCTATGACGTGCCCTGTTCTCTGCTGGTTTGTGTGTTAGAGGCGCTGATCTTTCTTTCCAGGGAAGAAATGGGTGCAAAGAGAGGAAAAGCCTTCCCTCGGGCTTGTGCCAGTGTTTTCACTGATTACTTTTTCTCAGTCAGTAACTCTGAAATGCCAGTGAAACACGAGGCAGTGCTTAGGTGTTGGAAATAAATGCATTTAAAATGACACTTCAGAAGTGTGACTTCTCCAAGTCGCACCACTTGCTTTTTGGGGAAGTGGTTCCGTGGGAGAATGAACCTTTTCTCTGGGAAGATATTCACAGTTTTGGTGCATTTACAACCAGAAACATCTTTGACACAGGCTGCAAACTGCATTATTCTCTGGCCCTGGACTAGAAAGATCACCTCTATTCTGAGGCCATTCTCTCCACAAAAATAACCCATATAACACTGGAACTGTTTTAGTTTACATTTATTTTTTCCCCATTTGTTGACTTTTCTGTTCTTGTCCAAATTCTTAGAAAGCTTCACCTCCTTGTTTCTGTTCTGTTTCTCTTCTGTTGAAGGATCAGTCCAAGCCCTGTTGTTATCCAGCTGTTTTCAGAAGGATATCCTTTGAGCATGTGAAAGTCCTGAATTGTCACTGAGCACCCCTCTCTCTCTCCAGACACAATAATGCTCTAGGGTAGCCTTTAATGTGGGCATATCCCAGAGCAAGAGCTTGTTCCTTTTTAACTCAGCAGGAGCTAAACAATTCCCAAATAAATTGGCCTAATGTGGAGCTGGTTCAAGGTACAGCTCTTGTCCTCCAAGACAGATGTAGGGCATTTCTTTCAATTCTGCCCCTACTGAAGATGCAGATCATCAGTAAAGTGTTTGGTGCTACTGGTGGTTTAAAATATTCCAATCCCTCTTCACCAAGCAGTATTTTTATGTAATCCTGCTTCCATTGTGCTGGCACAAACCTGTTAGAGCCACATCAGGGAACTGATCTTGTTTCACAAGGAACCCACAACACTAAAGGCAAAGAGGTGACACACAGGGTAAGGCTTGGATGTGGCTGCATCAGTGGAACTGAAGCAAGAGAGCAACTGCAGGGAGGGGAAATAACTTGGGTAAGGGTTGCCTGCCTGCACACATCATTACCATGGTCAATTCATTTTTGTCCCATGCTACCCTTCCCATACTTGAGGAGTTTCAGTGTGCTCAGAGAACAGCAGAACTCCATCATGCTAAGATGACCTCCCAAGCACCCTCTATCCCAGTTTCCTAATGAAACATTCAGTAAACATGCCCATTTCCTTTCTACACAGAGTCCACTTGGCCTGTCACAACCTCCACATGATTTGCCTCAATGTTTCTCTCCTCCCTCCAGAACACTGTGGAACAGATCCCCAGGCACTGTGTCTATGATGATACCCTTACCACCTGTCCATCCTTTCCATAACTCCTTGGGATGCTAACAAAGCTTGTGAATGCAAGTTTAGAAGCTGGGGACACTCAGTTGAAAGGATACCAAGAGAGCTTTTATTTAATGACATCAAATACACATGCAAAAAAGGTAAATATTCTCAAATCTAACCAGAGGTTTTCCCTTTAGAGGTCTTTGCAAATAAGGATGGCTTGATCTGGTCTCTAGACAGACCTCTCACTGAAAATAGCCTTGCTGCTCTTTCCTTCAAAGTGCCTCCACATTTCAGTCCCAAAGACATCAATCCCATCTTCAGCTTCTCCAGACCCAGGGCTTCCAGTTCTGCAACAGAGTTGAATGCCAGCAGGTCTATGGGTTCCACCTCCTGAAAAAAAAAACCAACATTTGAGAAAAGCATTCAAGAAAAACAGGAGTTCAAAAAGCTTCTGGACAACACTCTCAGGCACATGGTGTGATTCCTGGGGCTGTCCTTTGCAGGACCAGGAGTTGGACTTTAATCCATGTGAGTCCCTTATACCTCAGAAGATTCTATGGTTATCCCCAGGAAAGTTCAATACTCCCAGGAAAACTGAATTAAAAACAACAGTTCACCCATCATGCCCAGCAGCTCAGTAGCTTAACCTCAGCTTCCAGAGGCCCAGCAAAGCTGACAGCCCCTTTTTAGCCTGATGCAGAATATAACCAATATACCTCCAGCAGGAGCAGGAAGGAGGATGAAAAGGTTTTTTCAATGCAGTTACACTGTAATTAAAGAAAAAGATATAAAAGCACCGCTTTTTCAGTATGATTAACCCAAGGAAGTGCTGAAGTTCACATCTCATTCTGCTGCAAAAAGAAAATATGGACTAAAATTTCATGTGGAAAGGGAATTGGGTATATTTGCAAATTGATTGAGGGTAAAAGGGACCTCTGCAGATTGTCTAGTCCATGCCCAGGGCCTTGTGCACAAAAGAACTTGGAATAGATGGGATAATTCAAACGCTGGAATTTACTAACACTAAAAAGGACACCAAAATCTAAGCCTCTGTTGTTCAATATTTAAATGCACATATTGGTCTCATAGTCTGTACCAGAGAGACTTCAGAGCAAGTAATAACAGCAGTGGGAATGAGTGTACCCCATTTTGCACTCAGCAAAAACAATTCTTGCTGGCAGAATCAGAACCTTTGTCCTGCTAAGCATACAAAAACCCAACTGGTTGCCTCATTATTCTCACCCTACTTCTAAAAAAAATATTCATCAAGGACTCCTATTAAAATATTTCCACCTGCAATAACAATCTGCCACAGCACTGGTGGAGTTTCCTGTTCTAGAAATAGAAAGTCTCACAAATACTGAGCAAAAGGTAAACAGTGAAGAATGGTAAACATCCTGTTTAAAATCTGCCAGCTCTAATAGTACAGTAGATGACAAGGCTCTAATTGATCAGATTACATCCTTGGTCTTTTTCCCACTGAACTGTAATAAATTTTCACACATCAAGAGTTCAGTCGCTGCCAGTGGCAGACTTTCCACCCAAGGTGAAAAAAAGCAGAAAATCCCAGTAACTCACTAGCCTGAAAAAAAGAGCTACACTTTGTTTTATTGCAAGAGTAAGCCCAGATTCATTATCCCCCCCACAAATTAACAGCAACATCATGCAAGAACCCATAAAGCACAAGTATTGGCACCCTTTGCTGCCAAGTATCAGTTGGGCTTTCATCAATCCAGTGGGAAAAGCTACACTGCTGGAGCTTGCTTGCTTCTTCAGCTCTAAAAGCAGCTGAAGACGCACCACATTTTGTACTGCTTCATGCTTACTGTGTTCTGTGACTGGTTTGTTTCCTGTGCCTTAGCAGGAACATTTTCTTGCTCTTCTTTCTGAGCTTGAGTCACACCATTCTTTCCTTGTGCCTCTTCCTTCGGGGGCTCTGTCATTTTACTGTTTTCTTCAGCTGGAACATCGGCCTGCCCTGTGCACACCTCTCCTTGCAGATCTCTTCCAGGACCTTCTGGCTGCTCCAGTGGTTTCTCACTTGCACTGGTGGATGGACTGTCCTCTGCTGAAGCCACAGAGCTGCTTGAACACTCATCTGAATTTCCAACACTTTCACTGGATCTGCTGCCTGATGGACAACTTCTGTCAGATGCGCAAGGGGAGCTGTCCTTATTGTCATCCTCGCAGCCTGAGCCAGTGGCCTCATCCAATCCTGGCCTGGCACAGGGAATATGTTACAAATTAACATGCATCTATTTTAACATTTTTTATTTTAAATAATTTTTTTTAATTGCCACATTTCTCTTTCCAAAACCCACTTCAGAGAGATCTAATGACCTACTCTAACAGCTATTTAGGTTAGTTTAGTTAATGGAAGAGCTGTTGATATTGAACAGGACCTACAAACTCCCAAAACAGGTATTACAGCATTCTCAATACAAAAACGACTGTAATCTTTGAATTCTCTTCCATGTTACATTGGCTGAAAGATGCCAGGGGAGAAAAATAATCTTTTGAAATTCATTGTAAATATAATTCATTTATGAAGAAAATGACAACGGGAAGTTGTAGAATATAATAATTTAGAAGGGATGGGGGAAGAAAGTGTCTATTTTTGCAAATTAAGTTTCTCTGCTCCATCTGGGACGGAATTATAGTAATGCAGAAATGTTTACTTTCAGTTCTTTGATTTAATCAGTTCAATTTTCTTATTTCCATTTCAGTCATTCTAGATTCTGCTTACTTGGATTTATCTGTATTTTCATCCTGTTCAAGGATTAAGACTTGAGTATAAAAACTTATATAAAGTATAACTCTTACCAAGGACATTTTCTTTTTTCAGATTTTGTTTCATTCTTTCCAGGCTCACCAGCACGCTTCCGACTCTTGCCACTTTCTGATGCTGCTGCTTTGCTGGCAATAACCTGCAAGCCTTCAAAACAAATTTGAAAGTGAACTTCATCAGTACATGATCCATACATGTTGCTAATTCTACTTATCTGTTCACTTCAGATGGGATTTAAAACACTATTGGAAGGACTCGCTATTGCTGATATAGACTCAAAGCTTGAACATAAAGTCAGTAGCAGCAAAACCTTTCCTGCATGGATTTACTAAGGCACAGAGTCAATTAAAATTGGATTCCTGAACTGAACTATCAGGTTCTTCAACCCATTCAGCCTCAAGTTTCACTATCTAGCTGACAGCAAGGGAATAAATAGTGTAACTACAAAGACAAGGAAGTGAACAAAGGTATTCTATAGTTGGCTCCAATGTCAAGTTTTTAGGTATAACCCCTTTATAGTTTCTCTGTGTAATTCTTACAGCTCAACTAGTAACATCACCTTCACAGAATTCAGCTCTTATTACGAGGTGACCTAGCAAAGCAAGGTGAAGCATCATTTGTATTGTGCCACACTGTTCAATATAATTTAACACACACTGCGCACAAAGAGGAAAAATCCAATCAAACAAATTTCACTGGAATTTAACATTTCATTCAACTGAGAGAAACCAATTTTTTGGTAAATTTTCCTACTGGGGTGAGGCTAGGGAGGCTTTGAAGCTGCTGTAGGAGGTGAGGACAGAGCGAGGCCAGGCTGCAGTACCGATGCGCAGGGACTCCTCCTGGCGCTCGGCCATCTCGCGGTACTGCCGCTCGTACTCGGGGTCGGTGAACGTGTGCCGCGGCTCCGCCAGCTTCCGCTGCAGCCTCTCCAGGCGCCGCTGCTCCTTCTCCGCCTCCCGCTCCGCCTGCTTCTTCACCCACTCAGCCATCCTGCACACGACACAACCACCACAGTGAGTGGCTCCAGCAGCTGGCGTAACAGCAATTCGCTGCTTTGCAATCACAGAATGCTTCCACCACCTGCTAGCACGGGAGATAATGGGAAAAGACAACAGCACCCAGGGGAATTGCCGAGGGAAGAGACAGAGATTCTGCTACAGAGAAGAGAGGAGAACTTATTCTGAAAGCCAGAAACAGCAGTTAAGTTCACACATCCCCAAGACTGTGGTCTTGCAGCTTCAGAGAGAGCTGTGAGAATTCCAGATGAGGAATCCAGAAGGTGCAGAACAGTCTCTCAGACACAGGCTGCAGTAAAATCACCTGTATTTTTGCAATAATAGAATAACAGTCAGGAGAGCCCTGTTGGCTTCCAGTCTACCTGCACTTAAGATTTCACTTTTGCTCTTTTTAGTAATCAAAATAGCATTTCATTGCTACAACAGGCTGTCATTTGGCCTCTTTTGTTAACAGTGAACTACAGGATCAGGTTATTTTATAATTTCGGTTTCTGAGAAAGTGCCTCACGCTTTTTCGTGGTTGACATCCCGCAGCCTCCTTCCACTGAGATCTCGACACGCCTCTCTGTTTGTTGTCTTCTCAATCTGAGCACCAAGGGCTCGCAGCATCGACCCAAACCCTTTCAGAGAAATAAAGTAATCAGGAATTAGCTAAACAGAAACAAAAGCAGATGAGTTGGCACATGACAGAAGAATAATTATGGAAAAAGAAAACACAGAATTCAACACTTTCCCTCAATGTAGCTGAAATAAAGGGAAAGTTAAAAGTTGCACAATGTTTTGCTAGAGAGGCCCCCAAAACAGATTTCTATACCTTCCTCAGCCCCTCATTACTCATGGCAAGACTGTTAATTTCTCTCACTCAATCCCACCTTATACTGTCTCCAGCTGAAGAAAGACCCTCATTTAATAAGTTCAAAGTGTGGATTAACAGCAACAGAATTCTTCATGCAACTGCAAAGTGCCAAGCACTGTTTTTGAACTGTAAACTGAAAAAATCTGTCCTTTTCAGTGCCCTAGAAGGACCTTTAAGGAGTGCTATAAACAGGCCAGACAGCCTGCTGTACCATGAGGCAAAACCAGTATTGTGTTCAGCTAATAAACACCTTCAGTAACACAGTTAAAATACTTCATCAATATAAGGTGTACAGCTCAGGTTGAATTCTTTAGTTCTTTGGCTACTGAGATCTTGGCCTTTATATGTTTTTTTTTTTAAATGAGAGAAGATAAAGTCAATTAGATCACATAACACATTCAAATCCCAGACTATCTGTACCTGAAACACTTGTCCTAAGTGACTATGAATGAAACTTAGGAGCCTAAGATGACAGGTCCTTTTCAACACAATGTCAACTCTGAAGTCACTTTGGTGCATGTTACAGATTCCTACTAACAGAGATAAGCTAAAAAGAGATGTGAAAAAGATCTGAACTGCAGCTTCCCTGGTCAATCCTCAGCTCTGCACGTACACTTTGATTTCAGCTCAGAGACTTTGCATCAGTCACACACACAACAAGACATCTGCCAATATCTGAGGACTCCTGCCATCAGTATAGACTGTGGCACAGCAGAAGTTTTTTAACCTAAGAATCTCATCACTAAGAAACAGTATAAACAACAGACCTCCTTTTCCACCACAAAGCCTTGGCTCCAGGCTATAAACGACTCCAGTCTGCAGCTCATCTTCATCACTGGCCAGTCGCCCATTACACTTCACATACAAGCTTTCTTCTGGGATGTTCTAAAGAAGCATCAAAATTGAGTCAGATCACTGAGGCAGAGAAAACCAAACATTCTAACACAGTAAATCGTTAAGCAGTTGTGTTCTCTTCCTTCCAGATGGGAGCAAAAATCAGACAATCTGAAAAGCATGAACACTCTCTATGGTGCTTGTTTTAATTCCTGGTTACCAAAGGACTGAACACAGCCTAAATCAGCTTGTAAACATGAACAGGGAAAAGCTGTACTACGGGAAAAGTTCAGAAACAACTTGTGATGAACTAACCATAACCTTCATTCTCTGTCCTCCAGTACCACTGGTGGTTAGGAGATAGTGCCTGGGCAAGGGGGAAGGGAGAAGGGAAGGTTTCTTTTACCTGGATTTCTTTTACCTGTCATAATCCCACTGTGATTTTGACTGGCAATAAACTAAGTTCATTTCCCCAAGTCAAGTCTGTTTTGCCCGTGACGGTGACTGCTGAGAGATCTCCCCGCCCCTATCTCGACCTATGATCCCTTTTGTTACATTTTCTCTCCCCTGTCCAGTCGAGGAGAAGAGTGAGAGAACGGCCTTAGGTGGGTGCCTGGCGTCCTGCCAGGGTCAGCCCACCACAGTGTGCATGTGTATATATATATACGCACACACATATATATAATGTAGATAAACAGGCTACAGGGCTCTCTTACAGCAAACCTTCGTGCTCAGCTAAGCGACAGCAACGAAAAGCAAGGTGCGCCCAGGTGGCCATCGGGACCGCCCGCCGGTGGGTGCGGGAGCAGCCTCACGGCACGGGCCGCGGGCGGCCTGCGCAGAGCCGCCGACATCGGAAGCGCAGCGCCTCCCGAGGCCGGAGGGCCCCGCACCCGCCTCCGGCCCCCCGCTCCCCCGGCACTCACCAGCTCTCGGGCGCAGTCGCGGCGGAGGCAGAGCACGGAGCCGCCCCCGGGGGGCAGCGGCAGCAGCCACACCCGCGGCCCCAGAGGGTCCCGCACCCACAGCGAGCCCGGCCCCGGCGCCGCCATCGCTCCGGCTCCTCCCGTCACGTGACGCGGAAGCGGGCGGAGCGAACAGGCCGAGCCCCCGCTCCCTCCGCCCCGCCCGGCTCCTCTCGGCCCGTTTTTATTTCTTTTTACAGTTTGGTAAAACTGTACAGTTTGGTACGGTTTTTTTAATGGAAGCGGTTGAAGGCGAACCCAGGGAGCCCTGCCGTTCCAAGGCGCGGAATTCGTGCAGCCCCGCCGGGCTGTAAAGCCCTCCCGCGGCCCGTCACGCACGGAGCGGCGGGAAGCGCGCGCCGCGGCTCCCCCTGGCGGCGGGAGCGGGGGCGCTCGTGCCCCCTCAGGGGAGGAAGGAAGGGGCCGTGGCGGCACCGCCGGCCGCCGCGAGGGTGGGAAATGCAGCGGAGGGGAGCAGCCCTGCGCTGTCCTGTCAAACACGGTGCGGATTTCACGGCGCAAGGATTTGCCGGGTGATGGACTCTGTGGAGTCTTCGCCTTGTTTACTCCCGCATGCGGTTTTGCATAGGGATGGGAGCAGGCGCAGAACTACTCTGCTGTCTAGGGGCGATTCGCCTGGGTCGGGGCAATCCCGGGCATGAGGACAGACTGGGAGATAAACTCATTGGGAGCTGCTCTGCGGAGAAGGACTTGGGGGTTCTTGGGGCTGAAAAGCAGAGGCAGCAGGGTGTACTTCCAGTGCAGAAACCCACAGACATCCTGGGCTGCATCAGAAGAAGGACAGCTGGCAGGTCAAGGGAGGCGTTTCACCCCCATTCCCCTCATGACACCCCACCTGAAAGGCTGTGCCCAGCTTATCCTCAGCACAAGAAGGGCGGCCTGTTGGAGTGGAGAGGAGGGCCAGGAAGATGCTCAGTGGAGATGGAGCATCTCAGCTGTGAAGGCAGGCTGAGAGAGCTGGGGTGGTTCAGCCGGGAGAAGAGCAGGCTCTGGGGAGGCCTCATTGCAGCCTTCCAGGACTTAAAAGAGACTTATAGAAAAGAGGCAGAGGCAGACAGTGATAGGAAAAGGGGGAATGGTTTTAAATTAACAGAGCAGAAATTTAGTTTAGATACTAGGAAGGAGTTCCTTACAGACGGTGGTGAGGCACTGGCACAGGTTGCCCAGAGAAGCTATGGCTGCCCCAACCCTAGAAGTGTTCGAGGCCAGGTTGGATGGAGCTCTGAGCAACCTGCTCTAGTGGGTGGCATCCCTGCCCATGGCAGGGGGCTGGAAGGAGACACTCTTTAAGGTCCTTTCCAGCTCAAGCCTTTCTATGATTCTATGAATTGATTATGTAGTCACATAAAATGTGTTTAAATCAGAGTGAAAGCTGATCTGGAGTAGGACTCCCCAGTCAGCTCTTCATGACATATGGTAACTACCTGTCAGCAGGAAACTGAAGAATTGGTTAGGGGAAAAAAAATCTCACTCTACATGTTCAGGAAAGTTTGCTTACAGAGGTATGATGGTGATGCAGGCAGTGCAACCACTGTACTCTTTGGTGGTTTCAAATCTCCTCCATGTCTTTAATACAGCCATCTAGCTAGAGGATATTTGAAGGCAGGATGCTGCCAGATGTCTCTGGTGGGAATTATTGCAAACACCAGCAAAGGTGTGGTTGGACTGCCCTGAGATCTGGAGTGTGACACACCTGTCACTTTGTTTCCAAGTAACAATGTTACCTGCAGTGCCTTTTTGTTTAATAGCAGCATGGGAAAGGACTATTGCTCACAGTGTCACCTGCCCACTTCAGGTGTATCCCCACCCTAGGTGGGGGCTTCCTGGCCAGGGTGGCACCTGGCACCCTGAAAATCCCTGTTAGCAAGTGAGATAGACTTCTGTGCTGGAGCCTGCAGCTGAATTCAGCTCTTAAGCATGGTGATGTTTTAGGAAGATGAGGGTTGTGTCTGAGCTGCTTGGCTGCTCCCAAAAATTTGCTGATGTGGCTGTCCCACCTTCTGAGCTTGCTGAAAAGCTGTGCTGCCTGGCTAGGCCTGTGCCAGCATGGATAAGTGGCTCTCATGCCTGGCTGTCTTAAGCTGATGTGATAAAGAAGGAGGAAGCTGGGAAACAAAGAGGCAGAGAGATGACTTGAAGTGGAGACTTCAAAATGTAAACAAATGAGTAATAACTTAATTAAGGGGATCTCCCGATGGGTTTGTCTTGGCCAGCTCACAAATCAAACATCACCCACCATTTCTTCCACTATAATTTTAGCTAAAATATTTTTGTAAAGGATTCTGACCCAGTCCAGACAATCCCTTACTGTCTTTATTTGCTGTAACAAGTTGATATTTCTGAATTATGCGTCATGTTGACACAGTGGAGCCATTCAAGCCCTGTGTGTCCGTAGCCTGCAAAACTGGGGTTATTTTTTGCTGGATCAGGCCCAAAATCAGTTGACATTGTATTTTGAGTCACGTGGTACTGCTTGTTTCACTTATAATGACGTGCCATATCTGTGGCATGCCACCTGATGTTAAACTCCACTAGATTTGGGGTATTTTTGTTCGTCTGCAGTATCTGATTGAAATGTAATTGACAAATGTGAGGTACACATGTATACATATGGAGATGAATAAGTATTTTCTTAGATCTGTGGGATTTCACTTGCATTCTGAGGGCATGAATCATTTCCTCCTCTGAAACTCCTGTTCTTGGCATGGAGGGTGTGGAGCTTGCCAGTACAGGCCAAATAGGTGGAGTTGTCCAGGAAAGAGTTGGGCCACAGAACTGCCCTGTGGATGTTCTGAATCAGTGTAATTCACAGGTTGTTTGAGCCTTGGCTTTTTCGAGTGTTTGAATCTACTCTTTTATCTCTGGGGTTTTATGTCATCACAGAGAAAAGTGTACCTAAAACGAAGCCCCACTGCATTCTGAGAGATGTCCATCCATGACAACATCCTGTCACTCCTAACTCTGACACCGGGGTTCTGCCTGCAGGTTAGAGCTGTGGTACCCTGGGAGCAGGAGAGCTGACAGCAGAGTCATACTGACATAGATCAGGTGCTTTGCAAATCGTACATCACCACCTTACAGGTGGCTTTTGGCTACTAATGCCATTCTCTGTCCAGTGCTGGGGTCTGTGTTTTGGTGATTGCATCTATGAGACTTGCCCAGATCCTTGCATGTAGTCAGACTACAAGCAAGCAGCATTTAGCAGGCAGAGGAGTGGTTTTCTTTCAGCTCAGCCCTACAGCAGACCCTGCTCTCAGGATTTATGCAATGCCGTTTAGCTGGTGCCACGTTCGTGTCAGTGGGCGAGTGTTCCTGTGTCTCTTCTTCTTGATTATGCTTCTATTCCTAGAACTCATCAATTGTATTGCCTTGCTCCTCACAGAAACGTCTAAATAAGTCAAAAGGGCTGTTATTATAATTTCCCATTTGAAATGTATTTTATGAGAAATGTTATTCTCTTGGTAAAACAATGAACACTGATTCTGCGATGGTGCTTTAGACTTAGTTACTAAATCATGCTTGCAACTTTTCATTTAGAAAGGACTTCACAGACATAATTAATTAAACCTGACAGTATCCTTGTGGGATAAGTAAGTACTCTGACTATTTGAATGGTGACACTCAGGCAAACTGGTTATACTACCTTCTCTAGTCAGTCAGAGGATCTAGTCTAGAATTTAAAACTTCCTGCTACCTTGACATAATTTAAGAGACAAGACCACCCATCCTTTTTGTATTTCATCCTGATATCTATGTGTGTGATGCCTGAGATAGTGGGTGGGGTTCTGTGGCATGCAGGATGCCATGTGGGAGACCAGGCTGTGATCTGCTTCAAATCTATTACTTGATTTAACATGGGACACGGTTTTTTCAGTCTATCTGGAACCATCAGAGGTGTAACTGTCATAACACGGCTATTCCTTCACTTGTTCCTTCATTCACCCTCATTGTTTCCTCCTGTATGTTCCATTCTAGTGGTAGTATCAGTGCTTCCCAGTGTTTTTTAACGGTCTGTCAAGACCAGGATCACATTATGCAAGACAGTAATGAGGAAAGAGTAAGGTACTCACTGGCCCTTGTCTTCTGATGACACCTGAAAGATGCCTGTGGGAGTAAACGACACAAACCCAGTTGTTCATGAGGTGCCCAGATTAGCAAAGGATGGGTCAAAAGCTGTTCTGATAAGAATCCAGTGTTTCTCACTTCTAAAAATGCTCCTAGACATGGGTAAGAGAAAGGATGAAAGACTTCACTAAAAGTATGAAACAGATGTGTATGCTCCTTTTAGAATATTCTAAATGTGCAGAGATATTAACAAGGCTGTATTTTGTCCACTGAGGTCACTTCCAAAATTTGAAAACATGTCCTTTAAGAGTGGGGGTTTGTGTGCTAGGCAGTCAGTAATGTACTGTCATAAATATATGGAACTGGATCATCTGGATATGTTTTCTTTTACATTTTAATGGTATCCTGAAGTGTAAATTCCACATAATGTATTTGCAGTTGAATGTGTTACATGCTTTCATATTATTTTTGTGTGGAGGATTAGGACAGGATGAAAAGAAACCTGTGTGCATGTTCTTAGGAAAATAACTAAGAAGCTGTATGACATGGGAGAACGTGTATGATTTCAGACACTATTACATCATATTGTTTGACAAAAATGTAATTAGATGTAATGAATCTAAGTTGATATTTGAAAGTGAAGTTTCCTGCCAAATGTCAATATTCGTCTGCTTCAGTTTCTGTGTCATCAGCGAAATGGGGAGAGACAGGGTGTTAGGATACCTGATACTGGGCTAGGAGCAGGTGGGGGAGAAATAGAAATGTTACTTATACAGTGTATGAATGCAATAGCTACTCTTTAATATACTTATGGTCTCACAGGGAATGCCTAGATATCAATCTCTGAACAAGTCTGTGGTGACTAGCTAGATTTCTTTCTTCTTATAGCTCATAATTGTTAACAGTGCAGATACTTAGAGATAATCAAGATTTTAAGGTAATTCTAAGCCAATTTTTGCCCTCACATTGGTCCTTTTGTTGTGCTTAATACCTTTGTCTACATCCTATGCAGGGATATTTAACATGTGAGTTCTTTCAAGGGAAAACCATGCACTGCCCTGCACAAAAATATGTGAAGAACCTGAGAAACCAAGGTCCCTCTTTTTTTGGCCATAAATATCTTCAGCACAGTCAGCCTTGTCAGTGCTGTTAATAGTAATTTGAAAATTGGCAGCAATAATTTGAAACGAATTGGCTAATTAGACACCCAGGTAATATCGTAGAAGATAACACTTCAGGTTCTAAGAATTCCTTAACCTTGTGTTTTCTCTGCTTTGCTAGTCTGAATGCCTAGATTTGGTGTCTGTTCTGCTTAATTTTAACCAAATACAGCTGGAGAGTGCTGAATGGGTCACTTGTAATGAACAGTGTATTTTATAGGAAAACAATACCAAAAAGAGGTCTCTGCCGCTCTACTTTTGCTCTCCCTCTAATGAAGCTTTTAATTACAGCTCGCAGAGACACTGTGCTTAATTACTAAATCTCTGTGTAGGGACTGAATTCTAGTTTCCTAATTGTCACCTGTATGCTTGACAACTTCACAAAAATCCAAAGCTAAGAGTGACCATAAGGTATGAAATATATATATCATATCCAAAGTAGATCTCTACTGACTGTCAGACCCCTATGCCTTAAAATTTTTAAGGAACAGGAGAGAAAGACAGAACACTGTATGGACTTTTCATCCCATCATGACACTGTCTGCAATGAATTGGAGCTCCTAGACCAAAGTTACACTCTTCTTGAAATGATCAGCTGAAGGGGAAAAGAAGAAAAAAATCAGGTATCCTCATTTGTTTTTCAACTGAGATGAAAACTGATTTGGAAATGTTCCTTGCTAGAACTGAAGCTGCATTTCCAGTAGTTGGGAGGAGCTCCCAAATTATACTACCCCACCCACGTCTGCCTGCTTTCAGTTTACCTGAGGAGACATTACAAAGGAACTGAAGGAGAAAAGGAGGACAGCGACAAAGGGGAGAACACACAGGACAGGTCTAAAAAGACAGAAGTTTCAAGCAGAGTGCCTCAAGTGGGTAAGCCCTCATTTTGGGTTATGTTCAGCAGAGATATCACGTGCAGTCTGTGGCATGGTGGTGTTCATAAATCCTGTTTAAAGCAGAACATGACACTGATCATTTGACCTTTGATCAAGTGTTATGAGTCAGATCCCCAGGTAGTGTAAATTCTCAAAGGTCCATTGGCTTGAGGGAGAAATGCCCCAAGTTAAGGATCCAGTCTGTAGTGTAGGGAGACCTCATTCTTTGGGTGCTGAGTTTGACATGGTTGCCTTTTGACTGGATAATACAAGCCCCACTTACACTCAGACAACATTCTTGTAGTAGTAATATTTATTTCCTTGTATAGGGAATGTTCTGCTAGTTTGCTGAGGACCTACAAATGAATAATAATAACAGATGCAGATTTGTATTTGTTTCTCTTGGAAAAAACCATACAAATAATGATTTAGGGAAACTGCGTGGGGGTTTTTCATTGTTGTTGTTTTATACCATAAATTTGAGTTGGAGAATACTGACATTACAGGATTACAGGCATGGGTAACTTGTTGATTTGATATTGGAACAGTATCTTTTTGCACCCATGCAATTGAAATTAAGTTGTTAGTCTGATGTTCAGGGAATACCACTGGTTGGACTCCCCTCCAGTGTTTCTTCTAATCCTTTCCAAAACAGAGGTAATTATGTGTCATCTATGAGGAATTTGCAATACAGCTCACTATGCCCCTTGAGGATCTTTCTTAAGTCATATGTATGTGAGGCCTGGAAAAATCATGTCCTCACATGGTTGTATTTCAATATTAGGAACACGATGATGATACAGCTGTGCCTTTGTTCCTTCGTGTTCCTGTCTGACTTGGGCTCTGGCCTAGAAGTGATGTCGGTGTCAGAATATGCCAGATTGGTTGTTTCTCAAAGCAGGGCTGTGAAGAAGGCTTGCCAGTGTGTGAAAGTCACAGTTGGAAAATCTTGTTGATTATGGTTGTTTTGTTGTTTTTTGGGTTTTTTTTTCTCCCTCATGTTCTTTTGTATCAGGATGTTACAGGAACAGTTTGTCAGGAGAAGCCTTCATGCCACTCGTACACCCCTCACATCTGCAGACCCAGGCATGGCTCCAGTGTGTTCACTCCTAATTTGTTCAGGTGGCCCTTTGCCTGTAAAGGTTCTACAGGTGACCTCGTGGTTCTCAGAACCAAGAACCTTAAATATTGGAGATGTAGCATGGGCAATCTTCCTGGCCCTCTTCAGTGCATCCCAAAGTTCAGGGCAGCTGGCCAGCCAGCTTGTCCTTCAGTGCAGCAAGGGAGAAGGGTGCTGTGTGCTTTCTGCAGGGGGGAAGTGACAGTGACTCCCAGGAATGCTCGCTGTCCATTGTAGGTAAGGGCTAGGCCAAAGGGTGTAACTTCAAGATGGAATGAAGTGTGTGATGTCAACTTCTGTAACATCTGATAAATTACTCCCTCTCACAGTGGGGGTTTATCCTGCAGAAGCACAGCCCCTCTGCTGAATGTGGGACACAGTGCCAACATGGAAGCTGTGCCTGGAAGCCTTGTAGCCCAGGGTAAACAGGCTGGCAGCCTTTCCTGTGGTTCTTTGTTGCTGAGGTTTCAAGTGGTGCTGCTTCTCTTCCTCTGTCCTGAGATCCGTGCCCTGCAGTCCATGTTTAATCCAACTGATCTTCTCCACTTTAGTTGCCCAGACTGTGGCTTGTATTTTAACATCACTTGTACACTGTAAGTTGGAGTGCCAAGACTTAGCATGCAAGAATTGTAGTGAGAACCCATATCATGTGAGATTTGCCAGAATCATGCAATGCTAGCACATGCTAAATTTGTGCATTCTCATTTACCTTCTGTTGCTTGTTTGTTTTGATGAGTTTGGAGTTGTTAGGGGATCAAGCTTGTGCCTGCAAGTACAACTGTCTGACACTTTCTTTAGAATTCAAAAACAAAAGATGAGATTTTGCTATTATCACCCATCTGCAGGGATGTAGGACTTTTACTAAAACTCCCCAGTCTCACTGTAAAACTTAAGAGGGAATTTTGTCAACAGCTGACTGAGACATAGAAGTCATTTATGATGAACTGATGCTGCCTGACAAATCCTTCTCATACACCAATGATCCCTGAACTCCTTTAAGGCAGCTGGGCCCCATGAAAGCAGCTTTGTGGCACTCACAGGGCAAGTGAGGCTTGACAGGCACTGTTTGGTCAGAAGGAACCACCTATTGCCACATCGTGCCTGTGCACCCTCACTTCCGGCCCCCTTCTCTGACAAGAGATGTGTGGTCGGAGTGTGTTTGGGAGACAGGAACTTCTAATTCTGGCTCTAGCACTTTCTTCCTTGTGATGTGAAAGCAGCTATATGGACATTTTAAAGGAGTTTTTAAAAAATAGCATCTAATTAGGCTGCCCACACCCCAGGTATGTAGTCAGAGGCACACCAGGCCTCATTTTCAGAAGTGAATATCTGTGCATCCTTTTATTCTCAGCTGGAATTGTGGATACTGAACATTGAGTAGTCAGGACAAATTATTCTTTATTAGGCCTGAACATGAATTGCGTTGCGGAAGTTTCTAAGCATTAGGAAACTAATGAGTAGTGCTACTATAAAGTGCTATTCTCAACAGCAACTGCAGTTTTCATACCATGATGCCTTGTGAGATGTGAATTTGAGAAGAAGAGAAGGAGAAATGAAGAAAAATAATCTAAAAATATGGTACAAAAGAGTAGAGTCTACAGAGTGTGTAACTTACCAAGAATGTTGGGAAAATAGGAAGCTTTCATTTCTTTAAAAACCCCCAAAGCTCTGTAGTCTCATAAGACTGAAAATAACTTCATGTTCTTTGCTGATGCTTTAAGATATAATGTCTGCTACTCCATCTTCCCTCTCCCTTTTCTGCTCTCAGGAGACCACTTTCTCCAGAAGTGGGTTTTGAGATTTGGGAATACTTGCCAAGAAAGATTGGACATGTCAGAACACTTCTCAGCTGTCTTAGAGCCAGACCTCAGATGTGTATTTTCATTTTAGAGACCCTTCCTCAGCCGAGGCTTGAGGAAGCATCACAAATGAGGCTTATGAAGCATCAATGCCTTTTCAAGACAGTCTTATATTTTTACAAGGAACAAGCAGATCTATTTGGAAAGCAACCAGCCTACAGAATATTGTTTCAAGTAAATTAAGATGTAGGGTGTCATAGCTGGAATTTTGGTCTGCTGTTTGCTGTTGGAGCCTGAGTACTTTGGTCTGTGCTGTTTGAATCGTACTAAAGAGTGGCTGAGTTTCATTCTGCCTGCTATCCCCAGGGCCCTCATGAAGAAGGGATTCATATCTCATGAGATTACTCCACTGAGAAAAGAAATGAAATAAATAATATTATCTTTTAGTTCTGTCAAGTATAGTAGCTCTCAGAGCCTTTCAAGGCAGTGCCAGCACGGGCTGGATCCTGCATCAGTGTGTAAAGAGGCACCCTTTACAAGAACAACGCTGCAGAATGAAGCCAATGTGAGCTTAATGGGTGGTGGAAAAGAGTGAGCCTTCTTTTCCCTCCCTAAGGCAAGCCTGCAGGGGGTTATTTTCCAGCAGGTGTGAGCCTTGGGGCAAATCAGCCTGCTGGAATTCTTCTACAACAGGAACTCCTAGTAAATAAGTGTAGCAGTAGTAGTAGGAATCTTATTTGGGAACCAATTAGAGCTTGTGTTGGTTGTTTCTCCTTGGCGGCTTTAATGAACCCATAACACAGAAGTACTGGAAAGAAAAGATTTTGCAGTGGTCTCTGTTAGAAAATCATACAGTTCCTTCCACAGTACAATACAATGCTTCAAAAGACAGCAAAGGTTGTTATCATAACTTAGTCGTGTGAAGAACCGGGAGAGCTCAAACGAGTTAAATAATTTTTTTGTGCTGTAACGTTGGGAAGAAATATTCCCCAGAACAATTGTTCTTCCCTATTCTGCAGAAAATCCTGCAAAAACCCACCTGAAATGTGTCTGTCAATGCAAACTAACTCAGGCAGGTACAGTAAATTCCAGATTCTTGCATTGTCACTACTGAGAATAAACTCCCTTCTCTTTTTACTTGTCCACCAGTCCTTTCACGCAATGCCTTTAACATATTTCTAAAATTAAATTTCACATCATATCTCTGAAATATGTTATGACATTTGATCCTACTTTATCTAAAAAAAATCACAGATACTCCTTGTCATAGCATACAATTTCTAGTCTTTGGCAAGACTGTACAATAACCTCGCAATTATCTGTTGTGCCCTATTCCCTATCGGGTGCTAGGGCTTGGTTTCTGTTTCAGTTAACCCTTTAGTGCACTTCAAACTGGCAGTATCAAGAAAAAAGCATAACTCTGTTCTGAGAAATAGAAGAAGATGGGGCATAAGCTTTGAGAAGTCAGTAAGAAGCTGAAATTCTCCTGATGAGGGCTTTCTGTTTAGGATTTCTATAGTGCCAGTGTAATAGGAATACAGCTTTTTTGGTGTGACATTGCAAGTCCTGCTTCCACCTTAAGATGCTGAACTGTTGCATGCCAGTCCTTCAAAGCTGATAAGAAGAAATGAAGAAGGTGGTTACAGCTACGATGCATTGTATGTACCTGGAGCTGTTCTTAGCTCTGTATCAGGCAATTAAAGATATTTTTAACTTCCAGTCTTCAAAAGGTAATGGACTTTTTTTTCCTTTCTGTCAGAAAGTATACTAAAATATTAAGCATATCTAAAAGGCTATTATGAGCAAACAAATAAGCAAACAAGATAGGAATAGGAATGGAGTTTCAGGATGTCATTCTAGGGTGCTCATACAGGATTTTGATGACTCTTTCCACTGGAAGAAACTCACTAGACCATGGAAAAGAAAGAATTAGCACTGTTTTATGTAATGTTATTTACTCTTTCATGTTCTGTGGGACCTCATTAGAAGGATGAGAGATGAGTTCCAGCAGTACGTGTGTTAATAATAGGCCATACAAATGAGATTATAATAGGAGAATCCTGGATGATACATAAGGAATTAGAACCAGGAGTCCCTATATAAAAGCAGGCATATACGCAGTGAAACCAGGAGCTTGGTAAGTCGTTGTAGGAGAGGATGCACAAAGGTGAGTCAAACTTATCAAGCCTCCTAAAAATTAGTGGTAATCCAAAATGAGAAGCAAAATCCAGGAGTCCTGAATCTTATTCTCTGAGCTATTGTAGACTTATTTTCATTTTCTCAGAACTTTGTCCTTGAAATACCTTTTGGGAAAAACTTTTCATTGAAACAGTGTTAATGAACAAAAAAAAGTTTTGGGAAAAAAACAGATTTACTGCTTTTGGGTTATGAGACATTAGAAAAATGCACTTTGTCTCCAAAATAGGTTGTCCTGAATCCCCTGCACATATGCTCAAATGATGCTCAAAGTGTGAAAAGCAGTAGCTTTGTCAGGACTGATAATTTTGCATTTTCCAGTAGTCATCTCTTTCAAGCTTTCCTGAAGAAACCAGAGATTCCAATAATTTTTTTTGTGTGACACGTGTACACTTTCATTGTATTTAAACAGTGGGACTTTCCTTTGGGCTCAGTTTTCAGGGATACATTTCAGCATGGGCATAAATTCAAAACTATGAATCCTCCATAGTAATCTGTGGTGCTTGAGAGCTGCTTAGAAGTAAACATGTGTGAAAGAGTTTTTTTTTTTGAACAGTAGGGCTATACTGTCTGATTCATGTAAAGCATTTCAGAGAACTGCAAAAGACACCATTAAAAGACATGATAAAAGTGAGGGAAAAACTGTATCTACTGCTGCTACACAACTTCTTATCTGTATTTCCAGTAGGTGCCAATCTCTAAAGATAGGTGTGCTACACAGCTGCTAGTTCTGGCCAGTGTATTTTTGGTGTCTGTATTGACAGAGAATATAAATATTCCAAAGGATAGGAACGTGTCCTGTGTGATAGGCAATCCAGCATATCAAACAGCTGTGCAATACAGTGGCTGCTGTTACAGTGCTGTAACTTCTGTGGTCTACAAATGCATGACATAGAAACCTTCAAAACAAATACTAATAGAAAGCTATTAGCACAGAAACAAAATTACTGTAACTCATTTTGAGGTTTTTGGGTGACTTGTACTTTCCTTAACAAATGCCAATGATTGTCACCCCTAGTAGCTTCCTAGGAAAAAAAACCAGCAAATGTGTATTTTCATCTTTTATGTAGATGATTATTCAGGGATACATTTAAATCTGCACCAAATGTACTGTTGATACTAAGTTAAGGCTACAAATATTTTAATCTTGTCAAAATGCATTTTAAGAGGAAAACAGTTTTAAAGCTTATGAGCATTTTATACTGGCATTTAACTTTAATTTCCAGGAGAAAAGTGCATAGCAGCCACTACCAGAAACTGTATGGCAGGCCTGCCAGGACTGAAGTGAGGATGAAGCAACACAGTCCAGTGTTTTTTAAGGATGGAATTGAAATTGGCTAGGAAAGGCTGTCCAGCCTGGGAGCTGCAGAAGGGAACACAGCAGGTATGGGACTGGGGCTGGCTGAAAAACTAGGGGAAGGTGGGAACTTTGGGATCAGAATCAAGAGGATGAAAGATAGGGATAGGGGAAAAAAATAACAGGAAGAAGAGAAAAATGCAACTGTCTGAGCGAATTCATTGAGTCAAGGAGGTGTGTAGGGAATATTAAATAAGGAAATGGCCACCAGGCTGGGAGGTGGGGCAGGGAATAGGTGTGAACTTGCAGATCTGGAGTGCAAAGGTTGGTTGGAGGTTCGATGAGTTAGAGAAGGGAGATGGATCTAATTGGGAACAGGAAGGGGGAATTGGGTCTGGGAGGAGGTGAATGAAAGTAGGAGTCAGGTGGAGGCTGTAGATAAATAAAGGTAGGCTTTTATGCTCCTTCCCTCACCAAAATGTCTGAGCAGATTTTTGCATAAAACTAAGTAATTTTCCCTGGGTGATAGGAGGAGACCTATATCTGTTGAGCTGGAACTAGACCAAGTCATTTGGATGTTTAGTTTGTGCTTTTGGGGGGCATAGGAAAGAAATGTTTCTTCTTTGACCCTTTGGAGTTTGGTGACAAGCTGTGAATCTCTTGTAGTGGAAAGCCTTTCTCAAATGATTCTGAAAGATACCTGCAGTTGCTTAAAAACCACCATACTCTGATCATAATCTGGACTCCCTTTTTTTTTTTTTTTAATTTGCTCCAGTTAACCTCAGAAAAGGCAAACTTCATCTTCTCTGCTGTGTTTTGTTTGGCTTGTAATCTGTGCTGTTGCAAAGGGAAGCAGCTGCTGCAGTTGTTTGTAGGTGTTCCTGCAGTCTGTGATGTTGCTGGGGTTGATCTGGTAGCTCTTTGGCCAACTGGGCCGGTATGTTGCCCTGGCACTGGGAGCAGACTAGGAGCTATTTGGAAACGTCCAAAGCAACAATGTGTTAGTTTTGCTTGGTTTGTGTTTTTGTTTCTTTCTAGTACCATTTTGAAACAGTACTTTCAGCTTGATATAATAGTTGCAAGTAATGTATCCTGATGGGAAAAGTGCCTGTCTTTCTCTGCCCAAACTCTCCTGGGCAGGATGAGAGTTTCCGAACAAGGGAGAGCTGAAAGAGATTATTTTGAAAAATGTCTGCTACTTGGACAGCCCAAACGAGTACAAGCAGTGGAAATCTGCCCCTTTTTGCTGAATAAGGGCTGTCTACCTTCTATGAAAGGTGCTAAAAACAACTTCTGATTTGAATGTTCCTCTTTCCTATTCATTATCATTTGTAAGGTCTTCTTTGGCTCCAATCTGCACCAGCTGTTTTCCACCCTAATCTTCTTTCCTGTAGCAGTCTGGCCACGTTTGCAGCAGCGGTGGTTACGCTGGGTGAGGATGAAGTGCTGCAGTTGTCCTTGGCATGTTATTGCTGGCTAAACCGGTGGAATCTCATTAGGTTAGATTTCTTCATGGCGGCTTATGGATGCCTTAGGGTGGAAGATGCCTGTGGTCTGCAGAGATAAAGGCCTTTGGAGAGGAGGAGCAAATGCTTATCAGTGCTGCCAGTGAAAAATGAACGTCTGGAGTCTTTTTAGAGTTGGGCCAGCTCTTTCTGCGCTGTCCTGTGGGCACTCAAATAGCATTTGTGGTAAAGCTCAAAGGGCGTTACCTGTTCCTACAGCCCTGAGAAAGCACGGGTTTAACGGCATTAATCAGCGAGGGTGCAAAACCTGAAATAGTTTTTCCTTCTCTGGGCTTTCTCTGGGTTCAGCTGTGGGCGGGGAGCAGACAATACACTGTAGTCTTGCCTGCGGTGTTCCTTACGCGCTGGAAACCAGCCAGAGCTGCCAGCGGCAGGGCGGGAGCAGCGCTGCAGCCCTACAGGAGACACGAGGGCTCGATCAGCCCCCGGGCTCCCGGAGGAAAGCACTGGTTCGCTGTGGGAGGGGGCAGCGCCGGGGCCGGGACAACCTTGCCCCGCCCCGCCTGGCGTCATGGAATTCCAGGGCGCTCCCGCCAATGGCGGCCGGGGCACGTCCGGTGCCACCCGCGGCAGCCCCGAAGCGGGGGGGCTCCGGTCCCCGCCGGTGACCTCGGGGTTCGGTCCCGCCCGGCCGCCGGGGAGGGCCGCAGCCGGGGAGAGCGGCGGGAGCAGCTCCTCCTGCGGGAGAAGGACGCGGGAACAGCCGGAGAGAGCTGGAAGCGCGGCTGCTTCCTCCACACCTCCGGGAGTTGACAGGGTCAACCTATGGATTATTAATCTCTGGGCAGCTTCTTGAGGCTGGGAACTAGTGCTGCCCTCTTTTAACTTTTGTAGCTCCTCATCATGGAATGTGTGTGTTACGTGCGGAACTGATGCCAGTTTCAGTGCCTGGCTTTTAGAGTTTACGGAGCATTTGCAAATCTTTTTTAATTTAATTTTAATCTTACTGTATAATACTGCACAGCTCAGAGTTCCCTTTCTGACTGTCCAGTAAGGTACTGTTCTCTCATAAAATACTATCAATAGATAAATCAATCCACCGATACTTCTGTAAGTATAAATAAAGTGCTTTGTGGTTTCTCTTTCCTGACAGTGACCTCTCATAAACTCAGCGTAAGGTCAGAGGTGTATGTGTGGCATGTCTGGTCATGTCTGTGCAGTGCAGCCCGTTGTTTTTATCTGAGCACTAATGCAGACTATATCTGTTCTAGCAGGGTGTTCTGCTCACAATAACACTCTCTTTCTTGTCAGGTTTGATTAGCCCCAAGTGAATGCTCACATGGCTAAACCACTTGTGCTGCTGGAGGTAGTTTGGATGTCTCCACACAGAACTGCATTGCATCATCATCCGTAATAAAGATTTTGCAAACCAAATACGGCTCCTTCTAATGCCTAAATGACAGACAAGATGGTGGCACCAGTTTGTGTGTGCAGAGACTCTGACTCTGTAGTTGAGATGTGCTTAAGACAATTGCCAGTGACTGTTCAGTTGTATTATAGTGCAGGTAATACTTCCCCCAGGGGGTTTTGATCCTGACATTAATAGAAAATAAAGAGCAAATTTTCTCATTAAACATTGTGAAAGCTGATACAACCGGTTGGGATCTGCTGGTGATGACAGTGCTAAACGTACAGTTGCTTTTCCAATAGCTGCGTTTCAAACTCAAAACCATGGGACAGCACTGATGCAGGAAATGAGGCTCCTTTTCCTTCCCCAACTGTAGATTTTCCTTGTGAGCCATTGTGCCTGCAGTGTGCCTCCAAGCCAGAAGCATCCCTAGCAGTCCCCTCCTGATACCCGTGTCTCAGCACATTTTACGGACCAAGTACGGCCCCTTCACAGTAGATCCTTGCTGGGTGGGCTCTGACGGGCCAGCTTACTGGGAGAATGTTTTTGTTTTGCTTCTGTGTAAAGAAAAAACATCACAGAATCACAGCATCAATTAGGTTGGAAAAGACCTCTAAGATCATCGAGTCCAGCCTTTCCTGGAACACCACTTGTCAACTACACCATGGCACTAAGTTCCATGTCCAGTCTTTCCTTAAACACTTCCAGGGGACAGTAACTTCACCTCCGTGGGCACCCTGTTCCAATGTTCAATTAGCCTTTCAGTGAAGAAATTCCTCCTAATGTCCGACCTAAACTTCCCCTGGTGTAATTTGAGGCCATTTCCTCTTGTCCTATCACTGGTTGCCTGGGAGAAGAAGCCGACCCCCACTTGGCTACTCCTTCCTTTCAGGGAGTTGTGGGGATCTGTAAGGTCACTCCTGAGCCTCCTTTGCTCCAGGCTAAACACCCCCAGCTCATTCAGCAGCTCGTCGTGAGATCTGTGCTCCGGACCCTTCCTCAGCTCCGTTGCCCTTTTCTGGACGTGCTCCAGCACCTCCATGTCCTTCTTGCAGTGAGGGGCCCAGGACTGGACGCAGCACTCAACGTGTGGTCTTGCCAGTGCCGAGTACAGGGGGAAAATCGCTTCCCTAACCCTGCTGTCCACACGACGGATTTTTGGACGACTTTTGTCCAAACCAAAAAGAACCCACCCAAAAACCAGTTACACCAACTCCTGGGGACGAGCACGTTCCTCGTACCTCGGTGAGGGTAAGAGCCAGGTCTGTCTGGCTCCCGGCGGGCAGAGCGGGGGAGCGCGGGGTGTCCTGGGCCGCCATCGGGCCAGGGGGCCGCGGGTAGGGGGACAAGCAGGGACACGGGGCTAGGGGGACACGGGGCCAGGGGTCCGCGGGGCCGGGGAATCCCTT
>VXAC01002383.1:694621-714152 GCA_013399225.1 Rhipidura dahli
CCCCCCCGGCAGGTGTAAGGCAGCGACGTCGGCAGGAGCATGGCCCGTACCAAGCAGACCGCCCGCAAGTCCACCGGCGGCAAGGCGCCCCGCAAGCAGCTCGCCACCAAAGCCGCCCGCAAGAGCGCGCCCTCCACTGGCGGGGTGAAGANCAGGCGCGGGTTCCTGCCAGCCGCAAAAATAACCAGAAATTCCCGGGGCGGCACCGACCCCCGGCGTTTGCCATCAGCCCCTTTCCGGGTGTTCCGGTGCTGGTGCCGACAAAATCGACACCCCTCCCCCCGCGGCGGAGGCGGCTCGGCGGTTCTTTTAAATTTTTATAATTTTGTACCCGCGGTTATCTGGAGGGCGCAGCAGGGCTGCGCCGCCGCCAAGTTTATTGTTACCGGCGCGTTCCGTGCTCCGCTCGCGGGGCTGGATCCGGCCGCGGCGCTGGGCGGGCGCGGGGCCCTGCAGGGCGCGGAGCCGCCGCCAGAGGGAGCCGCGCACCCGCGGATGCGCCGGAGCTCCTGCATCGCCCGTCCCGAAACCCGGCCTTGGGTCGCCCCAGCCGGAGCGGAGTCGGCGGCAGAGCCGTCACACAGCTCCCCGAGTCCTGATCCTTTCCAGTCCTGGCTCCGTGCAGCCTCCGTGGTTCAGCTTGAGGACGGTTTTGGGTTAGGTGCAGGTATTCCTTGGGGAAAACGTGCATCGGGAAAAAGTGAGTTTCAAATAGGGAATTTAATCTAAAGGTCTGAGAGAGGGTTTATTAATGTATTGAGGAGTGTGAAAAGGATGGAGCCAGGCTCTTCTCAGTGGTACCAAGCAACAGGACAAAAGGCAATGGACAGAAACTGACGCACAGGAAATTCCACCTGAACATGAGGAAGACCCTTACTGTGAAGATGACTGAGCATTGCAACAGATTGCCCAGAGTGGTTGTGGAGTCCTCTTCCTTAGAGATATCCAAAAGCCATTTGGACACAATCCCAAGAAACCAGCTCTGGGATAACCCTGCTTGAGCAGGGAGGTTGGGCCAGATGACCCATTGTGGTTCTTTCCAGCCTGACCCATTCTGTGATTCTGTCTCTTGCTCTAGGTGTGAGGCAGAATTAATCAATTGGGAGAAAAGTCATAAAGCTGGAGCAGGGAACGACAAAGCTTCCACAGAAATAAATACATTGATTTCACAGATGGACATCATGTTTTCAAATGTATGTTGCTAATCTGAATTTGTCATTCTGACACCAAAACTAACACGAGGAAATACACTGAATACTTTTGACTGACAGTATAACAGAGAATATAAATTTCTGTGAATGTGAATTTCAGTTCCGTGAATGCTGGCAGTAGGGAAGAAGAACCAGTTTTCCCTTTAAACCACGGTTGCTGTCAGGCCCCTCGCTGGGGGGTGCCTGTGGTACAGCTGAACTGGGGGCAGCTTTGTGGCTTGCCACGTCTGCACTGAGCTGTGTTGGTGTCGGGGAGACGGCACACGTCGGCCAACTCTTCCCTTGGTGAAGTCAGGCCTGGGGAGTCTGCCTGAGGGATCCCTGCTGAAGCCAGTGGAAGCTGGCACAGCTTGGTGGTGAGGAGACAGCGACCCTTTGCCACAGCGGACCTGATTTTGCATCGTGAATGGTGGGACTCTCCTAGGGAAAACAGAAGTGGATGGTGCTTGCTTTAGTCTGGAGGATGAACCCCTATTTTTAAAGTGATGCAGAAGATGTTTTCAATACTAATTTTTTGTTGTTGTTGTTGGTATTATTTTGTTTTAATAGGCCGGGTACTGTGGCTCTGCGTGAAATCAGGCGCTATCAGAAGTCCACCGAACTTTTGATCCGCAAACTCCCCTTCCAGCGTCTGGTGCGTGAAATTGCTCAGGACTTCAAGACAGATCTGCGCTTCCAGAGCGCTGCCATCGGTGCTTTGCAGGTGAGCCTGGCCGGGGGCACCGCGGGCTCCCGCGGCGGGCCGGAGGCGCCCCGGCAGCCGGGATTCCCTGGAGCGGGGCTGGGGGGCTCCGCCCCGCGCCCCCATTGGCCAGGCTGTTTCCAGGGTTCGGCTGGGCTCCCTCTCATTGGTGGGGCTGCCGCGGTGGGCGTGGCCCGCACGGCTCGGGAGAGATGCGCACCTCAGCCTTGGCTTGCCCTGTGGGTGCCGTGGGATAAAACAGCGCAGGGACAGCTCAGCAGCTCCTTACAGAGCTAAGTGTGTTTTCGTGGGGGCTGATTTGGTTTTGGTTTTTTCTAAGTAGCCCCTCAATTAGTTAGAGCAGTGCACCTTTTTAAGAGGCTTAAGGAAAACACATTTCCTTCACCCTTGAGCTCTGCTGGAGGCTCTGCCTTTGGAAGCTCTGCAGTTGGAGAGGGAAACACCGTATAAAGCTGGTTCTGAGGCCTCCTAATGGAGGTCTTGGTGTCCTCGAATGCTCTCTAAAGAAAAACAGCTCAGTAAGCCATATCTAAACACAATTGGGGAAATAGCTGCTTTCCTAGGATGTAGCTGATGCTAAACACACTTTTTAATATATTAGTTACATAACTTACTTAGAGTATACAGAGAGTAAAATATTAATTGCTCTTTCTGGCTCAAATTCCTGAATCTAAGTTAGGACCCCCCACAGGACTCAGTTCTTATGATGGGAACATCTCCCTCTCACGATAAAAGACACTTCTAATTAAAGATAGGTCTTTACTGTTCTTTTAGCTGTTGAGAGATCATTCCAGAACCTGTCTGTAATTGTAGTCTGTCTGACATACAGGCAAAATGGTCTCTTTCTACTTAATGACTTCCATTTGATAAAGGGCTGAGACATTTGCCATAAGAGCCCATAAACTTGGGCATATGCTTAGCTTCAAAAGGTAGTTGTGTGTGTTTGCAGAGTTGCTGCTTTTGTTTTTAGTTATTCTACGTGGCAGTTCTTAAATCCTGAGGTTTATCTGTGTGTCTCTTTATCTACAACTGCCTATTAAAATTTAGTAGGTAATACACTTTCCCAAGGCTCCTGGTTTGTACGTTCCTGGTTTTACATTAAGGAGTTGTCAGTATAGAACTTGGTCACATACAGCTCCTAGTGTGTTCTGCTTGCAGATTTGAAAAAACAAAACCCTAAAAAAGTAAAATTAAAAAAACCCCCAAAATTCTTAACCCCTTGGGTACCGTGTTGTTTGTGCCAGCATGGATATTTGGTGAAGTGTCCTTAACTTTTCACGTAGTGATTTGACAAAACTTTGTTAGGGGTTCTCATAACCTACCGTGTATGAAATGACTACAGTCCTCATCTGCTGTAGTAAATATTCTTCTTTCTTCATATTGGATAACCTTGTGGTTTTAAGTAGGATCTTTGAACCTAGTAAGTCGATTCTTGGAGTTCCTGGCAATGAAGTGGTTCACACAAGTTCTTCTCTTGTGTGTATTGTAGGAAGGGTGACCTCAGCCTCCTTTCTATAATTGAGCCCCATCATTCCCACCTTCTCAGCCCAGGTGTTGCTGTGTCCAATACTGGCATACAAAGATGCTTCCTAGGAGATTGAAAGGTGTTAGAATTCCATGTCAGCCCAGAAGTGTGTAAACAGTTACCATTCCTGTGCTGGACTTAGCAGCAGCTAACTTAACCTGAGTCAGGAGAATATTTAGGTCCAGCTGAGCATCTGTCTAACTCAGAATCCTGTCTGCAGGTGCTCAGTAACAGGGAAAACCACTGTGGTCAGCATTGTTTTTGTGCTCCCAGGCACTGACCCCCAGTTCTCACAGGTGTGAGGTGAGAAGCTTCTATGATAGTGGGGGCCTGTGCTGTGTCCCCAGGTAGGCAGGAAAAAACACACAGGAACAGGACATGTATCTGATGGTGATTCCCTGATGTCCTGGTTTTGATGGTTCAAGGAGTTCCTGAACTAAAGGAGTTCTCTTATTTCTAATACTTCTCAGTATATTTTTTTTCTGATAATTTTTGGCTTTTGAGTTAAGCCACCTCTTCAGTATGTGTGGAAGGAGCTGAGTGCCTCAGCTGTGTGTTGGGAAGGAATACCTGCTCTTCTCTTCCCCAGCACCTGCCAATTTCACCTGATGCCCAGTAACTCTTACTCTGGAAGAGGCAGCAGACAAGTGCCTCAAACAGTGTAACCCAGCCATTGAAAAGAGAATTTCCTAAACAAACGAACCTTTTGATGATTTAACCCCTTCCTATCTCGTGAGAGTCCCATGGGATTATTAGTTCTGTTGAGTTCTGGAGGATGTCCTTACCAAATGGCAGCAGGACACTACTTTAGACATAGGTTATTATTTGGTGCTTTATAAGAAAATGAAAGATTTTAGTTTCTGTTAATTTAAAACTTTTGACATTTGCAAGTAATAAAGATCAAAACCTCAACTTAATGCCACATTACACTGTACTTTTAATTCTTAACTATGATTCTTTTTTTTTTCTTGGTGCTCAGAGAGTGAAAATGTTCTTACCTCTTTTCTTCCACACCAGGAGGCAAGTGAAGCCTACTTGGTTGGCCTGTTTGAAGACACCAACCTGTGTGCTATCCATGCCAAACGTGTCACAATCATGCCAAAAGATATCCAGCTAGCACGCCGCATACGTGGGGAGCGTGCCTAAAACCTCACCACGATGGGTTTGTCATTCTCGAAGCAAAATCTTCTTCCTGTTATTGGTAGTAATGAACGTTAGATATTTTTTCCATGGGGTTAAAAGGTACCTTAAGTATATGGTTGCAAGTGGAAAAATAGGGGACAGAATTGGGTATTGGCAAATTTTCTTTCCATTTTCATTTGTGTGTGGATTTTTAATATAAACAAGGGGACATAAAAACAATCAATGTGGTCAAAAAAATAAAAAAGTGAATCGTTGAAACTTCTTCACCAAAACAACTTTATAAAAAAAATTATAAATAAACCTGTCAAATTTTTCTGGACAATGCCAGCATTTGGATTTTTTTAAACAAGTAAATTTCTTATCAATGGCAACTAAATGGTGTTTGTAGCATTTTTATCATACAGTAGATTCCATCCATTCGCTATACTTTTCTAACTGAGTTGTCCTACATGCAAGTACATGTTTTTAATGTTGTCTGTCTTCTGTGCTGTTCCTGTAAGTTTGCTATTAAAATACATTAAATGATGCCTGTTTTTAGTCTTGATTTTTAAATAATACACACGGGTTATGCTGATTAAAAAGTGATCAGCTTTCCCTCCCCTTTTTCTCGTCAATGCGTGGCCAAATTTCTTGGAGCAGATCTAGGAAACACTGGGGATACTGACTTGGTTGAGGCAGTGTATATGTGAGGTTCTTCTAAGGGTGTAAAATTTGTCTGCTCCACAGGAAAGCAGGTTTGGTGAGTATTGTACCAGGTAGAGTCTGGAGCTGAACTGAGCCCTCTGAGCTACAGTGCTAAGAAGCAGCAATTTGTTGTCATCTCAGTTCTTTTCTTACTTGATTTAGTGCTGAATTTGGAAGCATTTCTGATTTTCATGGTTTTTTAGTATGGTGTAAGTGATGGAGTGTAGTGGGTTGGGTTTTTCTGTTTAGGGGTTTTATTTTTCTTGGGCGTTTTTTGTTGTGGGTTTTTTACCCTTTTTCACTCTGTTAGTTTCTTGGTTTGTAGCTGTTCCCTTTTTGGTTGACTACCTTTCTGTTTCAGTCACACCCTCTAGCATTTTTGAGAGCTTAGTCCACTTGTGATTAGTTTCAGTTTGTACACTCCAATCTTAAAGACATTTTTGTTACAATTCTTCACAGAAGCAGTACTTGGGCAGGATCACACATTTAAAACTTACGGGGTTTTTATATTCTCCCCAACTGCTGATGGAATTTCACATGAAGAAATTTACTGCTGAAATCACGTCCTGTGAAAACTTGGTTTTAATTTTTTCCCCCTGAAATGTGTTTAAGGGTTCTGGCACACCAGTCTGGAAACGAGTTATGTGCTGTAGTTCTTGATAGCTCTTGCAGATAATGAAATGAGTTCCACAGAAATTATGTAGGCGGTGAACAGATTTCACCTCCATGCTAAGGCTCCTGCAGAGCTTATTTGCTGCTAACTTCTTTCAAGAGGTTTTGAGTGAGCTCTAAACACGAGTGAATTTGTCTGAAGATTTCCAAAGAGGATTAATAGAGACACATTATCTGCTTTGGTATCTTGAACAGAGAGCCAAAAATTACGGAATAAATCACATTATTCATAACTTGCTCGGCTTTGGTAATGAATGCTGTCTGCCAGGGTTGTGCAAAGGGAAGTCTATTTAAATGGAGTAACTTGTCACAGGCAAGCCTAATGCTAGACAAAATGTGATCACATCCTTTTGATGCCAAGCAGTTCATAGCTATCAACTGAAAATTAAGGAAGACCTGTCTTGGAGCATCCAGAACAACAGAAGTATGAAAGGTGAGCAACTGAGACTTAACTGACTTAAGATGTCACTTCTGTCTACTTGATAACAATCCTGTTAAACTTCCTATCAGTGCATTTCAATATAATTAACTACTTGTTTTGTCCTGTACTTCAGAATTCTGTTTCACCTATCAGTCAACAGTGCTGCAAGCACCTACACAAAAAGGTGATTGGGTAGGTTTGAGTGTTTTTTGCTTAATAATGTGTAATTGAAGTATTGATAAGGATCTTTTTTTCTTTCTTTCTTTCTCAGGTATATTAGGAAACCAAATCTAGAGATTTTAGTTCTCAGATGGAATAGTGAGTTCTTTCTCTTGGAGAGAATTGGGATAAGGAATATCCCAATTTTACTGACAATGCAGTTAAACTGTTCAAGGCAGAGGAAATCCTAAGGGAAGGTGAGGTGATCAGGAATCTGAGCAGATGACAACATTTATGTGCAGTGCTATACCTGCAGCTTAGGGACAAACTTGGCCTTTTTGAAAGCTGTGGTCCTAGAGGTGCCCCATGAATCCTGTTAGTGATTAGCTGTCTGTATCAATGCCAAGAAACTTCCCTTTCTAAAATAGTTTACCTCATTTTTCCCCCCCATACCAATTGCTGCTTCCTGGTCAGATCAGGCACAGCTGAGATTTTGAATACTAGAAACAAGTTGTGGTCCTGTAGATGTACTTCTGGGGAGCAGTTTAACTGTACTGAGTGGAGGGGGTGGATGTGAAGTGGCTCCTTGTTAGTAGCAGCCTTATTCAGGAGTCAAACATCTCTTTAAGATGCTGTTTGATGTATGTCCACAGCTCAATTCCTGAATTTTGGTGAAGTCCTTTAAAATGTGTACGTGACAAGTGGGTTTTAGGTCTCTGTTTTATATTTGTATGTTACCAGCTGTATTTACTTGCCATTTCCTCCAGAGTAACTACAAACCCCTATTTTCAATTGGTTGCTTTCTATTAGCAACACAAAGCCCCAACTTGCCTACCAGAGCCACAAATTAATGTAGTGGGAAATAATTTCAGGCACAAGATCAGTCCCTCTTGTGAGGCTTTATCAAATTCAACTGGCAGTTCTTGAGAGCTTGACTAACATGGAGGTTAAACCCAGCATTTCAAATTTTATTTAAGGAAGAAACTTGCTGAATATGAAGTAGTTGATATTAGTGTACCTATGTTTTAGTGTTGCATCTCTGGGCTGTGTTCCTCCAGCCCTTTATCCCACCAGGCAGTAGCTATTAGCTGATCCTAGTCCAGGGCCCAGATTCCACTTTTTGATGTGACTGAAACCAGTGAGTCTCACTCACATCCATAATCCCTGTGCCACCATTTTTGGTCAATTAGCCAGAATTGGGCTCTGCATGTCTGCTTGCTCTGGAGACATGGGGAAACACCCAATTTCCCTTGCAGTGCACAGTTTAGGTTCAGTGTCACAGCACACTTAATCCAATCTCATGCCTGTGCTACCATTCCAGTACCAGCTTTTCCTGCCACACCTGCCTCCCTTGGGACCCTGCAATGGGTTACTTCCATCTATCTTCTAGAGCTTAATTTTAAATTGCATGGTATAATAAAGTACAGGCAATGTTCTGGTCAAATATTTTGTTCACTGAAATTTTTTTTCTTACTCTGGCAAAGAAACACATGACTTTTCTTGGCCTTCGTAGGAGTAAGAACTTAATTATACTTTTCTTATAACTTGGTTTCAAAGGCTGGAATAAAGAGGAGAAATTCTAGTGTCAGGATAGTTGTTGGGCTCTTTTTTTCCCCCTGGTTCAGATCAGGGGGATATTGGGGAGCTGTTTGCTCAGCTTTTACTTGTGTCTTACTCTCATGTAAAATGAATCATCCTCAGTGATGAGATGCTCTTGCACAGAGTGGATGTTGCAGGCTTGTTTGTGGCAGGCTGGCCTCTAAACAGACAAGTGTTTTGCTGAGCAAAAAGCCACTGTTTATGTATTTTTTTTTCTTTTAATCCGTGAGGAGGCTTTGATCTTTTGACCTTGGTAATACAATGTCAAAAAAATAGCTCAGTGTGTAAAAAGCTTTACATCTGTCAATAGTAGTGTTAAAAAGGGATTGTTAGGACTGCATAGGCTGCCTTTCTGATTGTCTTCCTGGCAATATTACCTGTCACATGATCACAACTAAATAAATATACAAGAAATTATTTATTTTAGATGAAGAGTATTGTCTGATTCTGAGAACTGGCTGTAAAATGCTGAGGCTCAGGAATGCTCTCAGTTGCAGCACACCTAGGCTGAAGCTTTCTGCTTTTTCCTTGATGGTGATCCCTACTGTCCTGCTGCAGCAGTAACACCAAAGATCAGAACTCTGGGATAAAATCCCACAAAAGCCAAGGTTGGGGGCAAAGGCAGGGGGTGTGTGCTCTCCCAGTCAATGTCATAGTTGCTCTTCAGTGAGAAAGAAGCCTGGATTTTCTGTCCATCTCTCTTGAGACCACATTTGTAGGCTTATGTGTGGTTTGAGACGTGTGCTCACATTCTCTGCTGTAATGTCCCCTGCCAGCAGCATCCCCCTCATCTCCTTCTGCAGACAGGCTATTACACACAGCAGGGCCTCTAGCAGCAGGGGTGCTTTATGTTACTGAAAGCTCCTGTGATGTCATAAAGATTTAAAGAGTAAAAAAAAAAAATCCTGAAAAAGAAAAGAAAAAAAAATCCCTATAGCTCTGGAAAGCACTTGTGTCTCCTGATGGTGTCAGGGCTGAGTGTTCTCGCCCCACTCCTTTGAGAGGAGCTGCCCTCACCACCCCTATGTGTTCATGCATGTGCTGTTTCATGGAAGCATCCCAAGCACAGCCCAGCTGGAAAATGTCTGTGGCCTCTACACATCCCAGGGTGTGTGAGAGCTAATCCTATGTGGCTCAGTGATAAATGTTGACCCTTGGGTTTGCCCCTGCCACTCTTTGCTCCTGAACAGTTGATCTCCTCTCCTGCCAGCCTCGATTTGTAAAAGATGGTGTGATTTCAGCTACTTTAGTTTTCCTCAGCCTATCTTGAGTTGGTGAGGGGTATTTTCCCCCTTCTGCCTTCATCTTGTGCCTGCTTTGAGGAGAGGCTGAGACAGCACCGCAGTCCTCATCAGGTGAGAGGCTTTCCTTTCTTTTCTGTGTGCTGCAGGAGCAGGGAGGCTGGAGGAGCACCATTTGCAGTGCTGCTCAGGCCTCCCTGTCTCGGTGCATCGCTACCTGGCAGCCGAGGCCCTGTCAGGCAGCCCGTGGCTGGGAAGGCTGCCAGGTGAACACATGGGCACGGATGCCGGCCGTGAGGAGGGCGAGCACGAAGCGGGGATGGCAGGATGGGCGTCCCAGCTGGAAGCGGCCCCGGGACCGGTTACCGCTGAGGGGCTGCGTGTCCCTTCATCCGAGGGCTGGAGCCGCTTCAAACGGCCCCGGTGCCGGCTAATTCGGGGCACGGGAGAGCTGCCAGGCTCGGGCGTGCGGATCGCTGGGACCTCGGGCTTTGGCTTGGCTGCGGAGCAGGGCAGGGAGCTGGCAGCAGCGGCACAAGCTCCGTGGGCTGCCTTGCTGACGTGCTTTGCCCGGAGGGGCTGTCGGTGCTGGCTTTTCCTTTGTGCCTCCTGCCATCTGCACCGTGCTGGGGCTGCGGCCGTGGGCCGGGGGCGATGCTCAGAGGAGGGGAGGCTTCGGCAGCAGCTCCTGGGGCTGCGGGCAGTGTCCGGAGCTCGGGGGTGCCGGGCTGATGCCAGCACCGCTCTCCCTGGAGGACACAGGGACGGGGTGTCCGCTGGGACTGCAGCAGGCAGATGCGAACAGCAGGAGCAGCCCCAGGCGCCGGTTTGAGGGATCCTGCTGTGCATGGATGCGCTGAGTTCCTGGCGTGGTTGAGGTCCGTCGTTCCAGGAGGGTTTTGCCGTGTTCCCAGGGCATGACCTGAGCCGTGGTTTGCTGCTGACTCTCGGAGCAGTCGCTGAGCTGACGCAAGGGAGTTGTGACTTGCTCCTGACTGCGCTGGAACTGAGCTGGGTGGGGAGCTCAGGTGTTTCCTGAGACAGCACAGCACCAGCCGAGGGAAAGTGTTACACAATGTGCGGACATGTAGGAGCTGTGGGCTCCCTCCAGTCCCCTCTTCAGGTCTGTGTGTGCAAAAAATGATCAAAAGCGTTTTTCTTTGCACTGTCGAGGAAGAGGGACTCATTTAGTGGATTGGGATTAGGGGCTTTTATGGTGATGCCATCCCCATCCCCGAGAGAAAGACATCCTTCCTCCCGCCCCTTCCCTGGGCCATGAAATGCTTTAACATTATGGTACTTGCCCCTGTTTTGAAGTGTGGAAGTGGCTCTTTGATAATACCTCCAGCTCTGCTGTGCAGCTCAAACGTAGTGGAGTTGAGAGATGTTTTCTGCCTGCTGTCAGCTTGAAACCTCGCAGACACCGAATCCCTCTAGAGAAGGGCACATCTGTTCAGGAATCTGATCTCATTTCTGCCTTATAGGTTCTCCAGCTAAATGGACCATTTGCTTTCATGAAAGTAATTGCTTTGAATGCTGTGGAAAAGAGAAGCCAAGGCCACAGACAGCATCTAACCTCGCTGGTGTTTATTCAATAAATTAATAAACACTAATAGGGTAGCATTCAAGTTCCCAACAGCACCCATCCTGCTCTAAAGCCATCCTGGATACCGCTGGAAGAGCAGCAGCCCCTCTCTGGGAGGTGAAAGCCCAGGCTGTGGGGGCACACAGGGGTTACGGTGCGCCCAGGAGCATCGCGGAGCCGGGGCGGAGCAGCTCCATAGAAACACATCTGCTCCTGCCCTGCCGAGGGGAAGCTGCTCTGGCTCCGCTGCTGCTGCTGCTGCTGCTGCTGCTGGCACTGAATTGGCCCCCTGCTCCGCCTTCCCTGTGCCTTAGAGAGCGTGTAAGGCACCGTGCTAACACCGGGGTGCCGTCGGCCTTGGCAGCAGGCTGTTCCCGAGGCTGCTCTGGCCTTCCTGCGGCCCCGCTGCTGTGCGGGCAGGAGGGAATGTGCTCCCCAGCATGGAAGGAACACAGCGAGCCCGTGTCCCCAGCACAGGGAAACCTGGGCTGCTCAAACTCCGTGTCACTGTGACTCGTGTGCTCTCCCTGCGAAGCAGAGAGGCACAATTCCCTTCTTGCCATAAAGCTGCTGCTCTCCCCTGCCCCTCCCTGCCCTGCTGTAAAACAGGAGCACCACCACCTCCCCCGTCTGCAGGGAGCACAGGGTCTGCCCCATGCACTCTCCTGCCACTGCACCCGCCCATTGAAAAACCACTGTTACATACACAGATATTTATTGTAAATATGCTATTGTGAGTGATACGTAATTATATACGTGCATACCAACATGTAATAACAGTATGTTATTATTTAAGCATGTGAGGTTAGGCAGATGCTTTTATAATGTTTAAATTATAATATATTTATGATAATTATATATTTGGGCATATTAAAAAACATCTTCTTAATCTCATACCAATGTTACAAGGGGAGAGGAATGGAGTATTACAACGGAAGGTTGCTGCTAGCTTTATATATATAACTCTCTATCTATAATTTTTTTTTCTATAGGGCTGTTAAAGGTAGGTTGCCCCAGATTTACTTGTTAATATTGCTTTTTCTGTATTTTTTTTAAGTGGCAAAAGTAGCATGGATTCTTCAAAAAAAAGAAACATTTTTACTGATGTGCAGTGCTAAAATGGCACTGACCAAACTGTGGAGCTCACGTTTATCACCCAGGCCACAGCCACCAGGGGCCAGCCCAGGCACTTTCCTTGGAGGCTGTGAAGGGCTGCAAAGTGGAGAACAGTGATTTCTCTTCCTCCTGATCAGGTACCTGCTCTGTCCTGCCCTCCCCTCTGCCGAGAGCTGCCTTTGCAGTCTCGAGGCAGACGCAGCACACTTCTAATGATGACTTCTTTCTTGGATTTCTTTTACCAAATATGAGAAAATTCATTTTGTTTCTCCAACAGTCTTCCATCCTACTGGTTTTCCAGCACATGCCCTGCAGAGCAGCTCAGAGGCAAGGTGTTTGGCTCAGCCTCTGGCTTGCAGAGATGGTGTGTGAGGTGGATGAGGAATGAGGTGCAGTAAAGCCAGAGGCAGAGCAAATGTCCAGCTCCAACAGGCTCCTGGCTGGATGTGGGGTCACACAAAGCTCTGGTTTCCCCTCATGACAGCAAACCTGGGGGGCTGGGGGCTTTACTGAGGGATGGATGAAGATGGCTCCACTGTCTGCAACTCACTTTTAAGCAAAGCAAACCGGTAGCAGGCAAGGCCCACTGTGAGCTGATTGGCACCACCCAGAACAACTTTTCTTTAGTACCATGGTGCTACTGTCATCCTCAGGATGCAGCCTGGTGCTAATCACTTCTTCAGCTGGCCTAATTACAATATGTGGGTCCTGGGTTGCAGCTGCTTTTATCCCAGTAATGTGGGGATTCACAGAGTACCTATTGCTGCATCCTGTGAGTGCTGGACCACGGTGCCAAACTCAGTTAGATATTGAGCTATAGCTCCAGGTTGGAGGCAGTCAAAATAAAATAGGCCAAGGCTTTACCCACTGGTACTTACACAATGCCACAGTTGTGGCCAGGGCTTCACAGGCTGAGGAAGAGCATGCTGGAAGTGTTTCCATATCAAATAAACTCAGGACCCAGTGCAACAAAGCACAGGGTGGAGCAAAATTGTGATGGAGACACCAAAAAGCAAAAAATGAGCACTGGGGAAGAGCTTCCCTGGGATGCAGCCAGCACTGGGGATACAGACACCCAAATTCTCTCCATGAGCCCAGGAGCAGGATTTCCCTTCCTAGCCTTGCCCTGAGGATGACTTTCTCATCTCTTTTGGGCAAATTACATCACTTCTGGATTTTTGTCTTCTCTCCTAAAAATGAGGTTGACACTCTTATGCCTTTGCAGTGTGGCTGGGACAACTTTGTTTGCAACACCCTCCACAGGGCCACCAACCACTAGGTGAGATCTACCCCAGAGATGAGGGGTTTAGCTCCTGAAATGCACCCTCCTCCTGTTGCAGGTCCTCTGAAAGCTGGGATCCATGCTCTACTGCTGGCAGAGCAGGAGTTCAGGTGGGACCATGGAGGCCTCTCCTGGGAAGCTCAGAGAGGAGTGCATTTCTGCTGATGGAAACCAGCTTTCAGCTCCCTGCTGCTTCAAATGCTCACCTAGATGTCAATAACGATGTTGTTCCATAGCTCAACAGATTCCAACAGTGGGAAATACACCCACCTTATTTAGAGGTGGCTAAATAAGCATATTTTATATTTTATTTAATAAAATGTCACAACACTCTTTTGGCATTAGGCTTGTTCTCGGTGTCCCCTGTGCTGGTTCCTGTGTCTCTGTTGGGTGCAGGGCTGCCTGGTGCTGGTATTAGCAGCCAAAATGTGGGGGTTTTTTTAATGAGGAACCAGCATCTTTGACTGAGCATTTTGGCTTCACTTTGTGACTGCAGTCAGCCAGTGACAGTTGAAGATTATGACATTAAAAATATATTTTTTAACTACAGCTAATTGATCCTCATGGGAAATTAGCATGCAATGGCCTGTTTGCTCTGTTTATTGCTCTGCTCTGCTGAATGAACTTGGCTTGGCTCTGTCTGCTCCTGTATTTCCACTGTGATCCATGAATCCCCCTGTTCCTCGGTGATGCCAGGCTTGGATTTCAGAAGGCAGAGGCTTAACCCCAGCTGGGACAGGCAGCAGCCACCCCACTCTGCAGGTGCCACTGGAGGACCTACACTGCTGGGTGGTTTCAGACATTCCATGGGTGCTCTGTTCTCATCTGCAGCCCCATTTTTCTTTCTGCTGCTTTCCTTCTCCCGCCCTGCTGCGGCTCTGGCTGGGAAGCCAGGGCCATGTGTGTGTCTCCAGGCTATGCATGGGAACTGCAACAAATGAGGGAAGTGTGGCCCTGCCTGGCTGGCACTTTAAGCAGATGTTCTGTCTCCAGACCTCATTTCAGGCAGTCAGAAATGAGAAGGGAGAAGATGATTTTCTCTCCTCCCCAGCAGGCAGTGGTGCCCTCGCGAAGCTCCAGCGTTCGCCACGCCAGGCTGCAAACCCGGCGTGAGCAGCTGGGCTGGGGCTGCTGGCTGGATTGCAGGGATGCTCCCTCCCGGGATATTGGAGTGTGTGTGAGCCTGGCTCCAGCTGCAGAGATGGAATGGGCTGAAAGGATGCTTTAGAGGCACTGAAGAAATGCTGGAAGAATATGCTGGAAGCTTGGGGGTCATGGGGCTGTGTCACAGCCGAGCTGACCGCTTTAACTCTCCTTTGAGCTACTCTCTATTTATTTCTTTCAGAAGCAGCTCAATTTTTCATAACTTCCCCGTGTGAAAGGCTTATTATTTTCTCTTGTTGTTATTATTCTCCAAGGCTACACAGTGTCTCTGTGGCAGAAATGCAGCCCTAGCAATGAGCTGAGCCATCCTGGCTCCCATCTTCGCATCCATCCAGACACCTTTGCCCTCACCCCCAGGCAGCAGTGGTGGGGAGATGTCCTGTTGACAGAGGGATGTAATAAAGATTATAAATAGAACAACTGGGCACAAAGAGCTAATTAATGTGTAGACATGCTCTAGTTAATTGGGGACACTATAAACACCACTCTCCCTGTGCTGGACACAGTTGAGGGGAGGTGGTTTGCTCCTTTCTGTCTGAGACACGAGGAGCAGAGCGGGGTGTTCTCAGTCCTGTGTGCCAGATAGGAGGTCATCCTTCCCCTTGTCAGGTAAGCCACACTCTTCCCACCTCCATCTCTGCAAGGTTAAAATGACCCCTCGTGTTCCCATTTAAGTTGTTCTAACTGCACAAATGACTGCTATGTAGGTGCAAGAAAGACAGTGGTCAAAGTTACAGGCCATGGCTACTTGGAGAGCAGCAGAGCATCCGTGCAGCAGGCTGGGAAATTCTGAGTATTTCTTGGAAGAAAACAGAAGGGCAGTGGTGCCCTGTTAAAGCTGCTCCAGAACAAATCCAGAGCTGAGCAGAGCTGCTTCAATGCATGTACTTCCTATGGAAGTTTTCCCTTGCAGCAGCAGCACAATGGGATGCTCCAGCAAAAAGCATCTCAGGGCTGCACCAGGCAGCATCTGCCTCTCAGAATTTGCTGCAGGAGTCACAGATCCCAGGTTGCTCTTCCCTGCTTGGCTGCTCAAAAAGCCCAAGGAGCATCCTTTGTAGTGACATCCTTTGTAGTGACAATGGTTGAAGGTGTTTGGGGTAAATGCTTCAGCTTCCCATCACACCAACAGGTGTTCCCTATCCCGGGGCTTCTCCTTAGCCCTACATCCCTCCAGAGAGGGCCACCAGAGCTGCAGGTACTCCCCTTATAGTAAGGCAAGGATGTGGGAAGCATTCCCTTGGGAATCTGGCCAGGTCCTGCTCCCCAGCCTGCACTCACTGCGCTGTGCCTTCGGTGGGACAGCAAACCAACCTCATCCTGGGCTGCACCAGGAGAAGTGTGGCCAGCAGGCTGAGGGAGGGGATTCTGCCCCCCTGCTCTGCCCTCGTGAGACTCCACCTGCAGTGCTGCATCCAGCTCTGGGATCCCCAGGGTAAGGAGGATATGGACTTGCTGGAGTGAGGAGAGCTGGTTGTTCAGCTTGGAGAAGAAAAGGCTCTGGGGAAATGGTGTAACACTTTTCCAGTACCTAAAGGAGACCTAAAAAAAATGCTGGAGGGCTTTTTGCAAGGGCCTGCAGTGGAAGGACAAAGGGTCTGGGGGTAGGTTTAGACAGAGGGGAGGTTTGGATTAGATACTGGGAAGAATTCTTTACTTCTGTGGGGGTGGTGAGGCACTGGCACAAGTTTCCCAGAGAACTTCTGGATGCCCCATCCCTGGCAGTGTTCAAAGCCACATTGGATGGGGGCTCTTAGCAACCTGGTCTAGTGGAAGCTGTCCCTGCCCATGGCAGGGGGGTCGGAAGTAGATGATCTTTAGGGTCTCTTCCAACCCAAACCTTTCTCTGACGATTCTGTAACCGATTACTTTTCTGAAGTAATCAAAAATTGCTCCTGCTCATTATGCACCTGTTCAGGGAGCAGTGGTTCTGAGGAATTTAGTGAGGAGTTATTTGGTGTGCACGAGGACAGTTTGGGCAGTTTTCTTTCAGCAATAAGACAAAAGGAATCGAGGGTAAAAGACTCATGTGGGACAAAATCTGCCTGGGGCACAGCACCCGCCTGGCTGGGCTTCGGCCGCCATGAGGCACCGAGTGACAGCAAAGGTCACTGCAGCTCCACCAGAACACCCAGAACTGGTGCTTCACCTGGAGAAAATGGTAACTGGAGCTGGAAGGGAGAAGGTGATGGGACTGGGGGGTGATTTTGGGTAGCAAGGGGGAGAAACTGAGCGTGCTTGCTCAGCAGATGTGCTGCGGCTTCCCAGCACAGGGAAAGATGGATCCCTGCCTTCCTCTGAGCCAGTCTGATCACATGAAAACAAGAGGCCATATATTGAGGTTTATGGCTGGTATGTCTGAAACAAATCAAAGGAAAGAATATTTGGCTTGCCTGAGCATGGCAGGGAGCATGTCAAATATTTTGTGTGGGAGCACAAGGGTTGAGGTGTGGCTCTGCTCTGTATTGGAGTGGCACATCTTGGTGGGCAGGGACTGATGGCAACAGCAAGGAATGGGCCAAAAGTCACAGATATTGGACCAGAATTTAAATAAAACCTCCAGAATTAATTATACAGCTCAGTGGGACAGAGTTGGGAACAAAAAGCTGGATGTCACCCCAGGGGACTGCAGTCTGCTTTAGGGACCTCCAGCTGCACTGCACTGCTGCTCTCCTGCCTTCCCAGTCCCATCCTATCCCATCTCCCTTCTGCAGCAGAAGTTTACTATAAAACAGGACAGGGTTTCAGAGACAAGATGAAAATGGTCTTCCATTTCCATCCATCCATGTTTGCTCACTCTTCTGTCTGACTCCCTAAGTCAGAATTTAGCACCTAACGCCTCCCCTTCCCACCCCCCCTAACCTTCCTGCCTTGTGATTTGGGTTTTCCCTGGGCATTACCCAACTCCTCAGGATGTGAAATTTCCTGCTAGGGGCATCACTTGAATTGACACACATAATGCAAAGGCAGACAAGGGGGGATGAGAAGCCTGGAAGCCGTGTGAGGGGTGCAGTGTTTGTACAAAGCTTACAGGAATGGCAGATCACTGAACTGGATGGCAGGAATGGCTCTGCAGCCTGAGCCCACCAGACTGGGCCAGCTTTGGGATGGAGGCAGGTGTGGTGCTGGAGGGAAATCTCTCCCCTTGGGCAAGTTGCTGGAGGAGCAGCAGAAACTCCTCTGCAAGCTGAGCCAGGCAGAAAGAAACATCGTCGTGTCTATTTTAGGATTTTTGTGCTGCTGCTCCTCACCACCCTGTCCAAATACATCCCTTTAATGGATGCTGCCCGAGAGGAAGCACATCCATTCTCCTCTGAGAGGGTGCCTGTGCCCATAAGCCTGTTTCCCTACACTATAAATTGGTCCTATAAAAGATGTTACTCCTCCCTGCCTCTCCTCAATAACTCCGTGCTGTGTCCATAACAGCGCCTGGCTGCCATCATATTTCTCACCAGGACTCCAGCCCCCCTCTCTTTTTTCCCCTCCTGGGTGCTGAACAGCTCCTAGCAAAACCAGGCAGTTCAGCATCCCAGAGGGGCCTGGTGAGGATGCTTTGGGAGGAGCTGGGACAGAGGGGAGGGCAGTGGCAGTAGGGCCACGTGAGAATTTGGGAGCTGGGTGGGGGCAGCTCGGGTGCTCAGAGTGAGGCCCCAGCAGCTCTGCAGTCACAAGGGTAAATCCACTGTTTTTTCAGACTCACCCTCCTGGGATGATCCCTCTGATGATCCCAGTGCCCTGTGGGAAGCCCAGCCCTGAGACAGAAGCTGCAGTGGGGGCTGCAGGCTCATCCCCAGGGACTCAGCATTCCTTGCTGTGTGAGGAGCATCTCTGCTGCTCCCATCCAACCTGCCTTCCTGATGGGTTCTGCTGCCCAGTGCCAAACAGTGCAAACCTGGGGGTCAAATGGAGCAGGGAGGGTTCCCAGCTGGCAGCCCATCTCCTGCCCATCCCAGCACACCCTTGGCACAGCGTTGGATCCACAGAGAGCACCAGAGACCCTTCTGACACCCCTTGCCACTCAGAGGGGCAGACTCTCAGCTTTATTTCAAAGAAGGAAGTTCCCAGCTCTCCCTACAAGTGACCAAGTGAGGAAGTGCTCACCTGCACCCTTTTCCCCCTCCCCAGTCCCACCAGCAGCAAAGTTGGGTCCTCTGTGCATGACAGGCACCCAAGCTGTGGCACCTGTTGGGTTTTTTTGTAGCTGCTCCTCTTCCTTGCATGCACAGGGAATGTAGCAGGGCAATTTGTGTCTGGAAGTTCGTGTTCTCAAGTTTCTTTTCCCAGAGGACCTCAGAATCCTTTCACTGGACACTAAGGAGGTGATATGGTCTCCCTCAAAAATAAATGCATTACTTGGGTGCACAGTGTGTGAGCAGTGTGGTTGCTGAAAATCTGCACAAGGCCAGCATCAGGGAATTATGTATTGAGATAATAAAGGTTTAAAAATAACCCTCAGAGGTTTCTCTGACAGTGGAAGCTTGGAGATATCCCTTGGTCACTGGGTAAAGCCCTGGGGGAACTTCAGGATGTGGTTCACCTCTTGTGTCCCTTGTGTGCATGGCTGGCTCCATGAGGGGCAGGGCTGTGTGCTGCAGGGGATTCCCACATTTGGGAGTGCTTAGGGTTTGGGTGAGGGCCAGGCTTGCACCTTTACACACAGAAATGGGACTGAACCATGCTGATCCTCTCTGCTGTTCATTGTGTGGGGGAGAGGGGGAGCATCTCAGAGCCTAAAATCCTGTCAGCTCACGCCTGGCACATCCTGCCCAACAGGTTGGGTAAAAAAACCAAGCAGCTGCAATGTTCTCTCTCTCCCTTGTGCAGGGATTTCTTTCACAGCAGATCCCATCCCCTTGCAGTTCATTCCCTCTCACCTGAGCTGCAACCCTCCTGCTGCTGCCAGGAGCAGCCCCCTTGCTTGATGCTCTTCCAGCAAAGCATGGCCAAGTATTTGCATGAGGGCAGCTTTAATGAGCTGCTTTTCTGACAATGTAAATAATCTTGTCATCTTCCTGACAAATTAATG
>VXAC01002383.1:714202-740118 GCA_013399225.1 Rhipidura dahli
AAAGTGTTAACCATTTTTGCTTTAGGGCTTATTAATGTTTTGGAGTAGAGTACTGACACTGGGAGAAGGCTGGGAGGTTGTATGAATTAATGCTCCTTTGCCTGTCAGGGTGTTTAAGCCTTAGGTTTGGGATGTGGGTGATTTAAATAATTCCCATGGATTCCTCAGCTCCCCTTGTCACCCACACGGGGACAGGGGAAATCAGACGTAGGGCTGTGATTAACTGAGCTGTCTAATGAAGGGCTTCTGACTGCAGGCATTAACCATCCACTGCCAGACACATCAGGGGGACAATAAAAGGGCATCATCCCATGTCAGAGCTCCCCACTGTGCCACCCTGCCTTTGGTGACAGGGGCTGGTCCCACCCCTCGTGTGAGAGATGCTCCCCTCTGATAGGAAGAAATTCATTTAACCAGCCCAAATGAAATCTTCTCCTTTAGCAGCCTTGGGTGGGGGGGTTGCCAGCCACAAAACCCAGCAGGAACCCAAAAGGAACTGCCCATAAAATGAGGAGAAATTTAATAAAAACAAAAAAACCACCCCAGAACTGGTCATGGCTGCATGTACAAAGCAGAGGGTATCCCACAGATGCTCTCACAACACACCTTTCCAACAGGTGACAGTCCCACATTGCTAAAGCCAGGCCCTGTCTCTGGAGCAGGATTTGCCAGCTGCAGGCACTGCCTGTACCAGGCAGGGGCTGCAGGGCCAGGAAGCAAATGCAGCTCTGCTTCCCAGTGCAGCTAAATCCAAAGCTCTCCATGGAAGCAGCAAAACCACTGTCTACAACTGGCTGCAAAGCCATGCCTGGGCCAGCAATGCTTTTGGGGGCTGTGAAATGTCACCTGCTGCTCTGGGATGCAGGGAGCTGCACCAGGCAGCCACCAGCTCCTCTCAGATTGCTTCAAGGAATTGGAAGCATCTCCTGGGGCTCCAGCCTTTCTGCCCCTTGGGTTGGGACTGAGTTATTGATCCAAACATGACATTTCTCAACCCACAAGTAACCTGTCTCTCTGTTTTTCTCTTGGATCAAAGGGGGAGTGTTGAAACAAGGGTGTCCCTCCAGGCTCACAGGGGGTCAGTGGCATTCTTGGTGGCTTACTCCTCACTGGGCTGTTGGGAGGGGCTTTGTGCTGAGGTGGGATTCTGGAGATGTGGATCCTGGAGAGTTTGGCCTGTCTGGTTTCTGAGGTGCAGTGCACACCTACTTGCCTTTCCCAAATCCAGGATTCTTAAGCCATCAAATGGGGATTTTTCCTGTGGGTGTGGGCTGTGAGTTTCCACCTCATACCCCGTGTTTAGCCTGTTTCCCCAGGGGCTGTGTGGGGCCCTGCTCAGCCTGGGCTGGGCATCTCTCCTGAGTGTGTTTCCTGCCTCCCAACGTGCAGGAAGCGCTCTGGAGGGATGTTGCGGAAATTCTTTGTCTCCACTTCCTATTTCTTTTCCTGCTCACCCCCCTCACCCAGGCACGTGTGCTGCCTGCTCAGGCAGCCCTGGCCTCCCTTGTTCTGCTGCATGTCTGGGATTTTGTGCTTTGGGAAAGATGGGAAGGGCTGCTTGTTAATCACCAGTGCTTGCCTGGGCGATGCCCTGTGCACTTGGCACGGCCAGGCATTGCTGTGGCTGCCCTGCTGAAGGACAGAGGCTTCCAGCCAGGCTGATCCCTCCTTCCCAGAGGCTGGGACGGCCCTTGTCCTGCTGAATGTCCTCCCATTCAGGTGTTGGGAGAGCAGAGGGGGTTTGGGTGCAGGCTGAGGGCACCCCTTCTTCTTCTTCTCATCCTGGGTAAATGGCTTTATTCCCACAAATAACAGGATGTGGGAGCTGCCAAAAATACCGGTGTTTTCTGATAACATTGCCAGCAGCTGTTCCTGGGTGCTGGTGTCCTCAAAGGGGCAGCAATTTGAGTGCTAGAAAGTGAATTTCTGCTGCACAGAGTGTGCCTGTGTAGGGAGGAGGCCAGTGGTCCTGCCTGCAGTTTGGTTTTGTGGTTTGTAATCCAGAAGCTCCCACTGGGATAGGAGTTACACGGAGGCAGGACAGACACTGATGCTCCTGGGGCGAGGGCCAGCCCAGCTCCTCTGCCTCCAGTGTCTCTTCCAGCACCACAAAGGCACCTGAGCTGGCATGGCCAAAGGGATGGGGTGGCCCCATGGCAAAGGGCTCTCGCTGTGACTTGGCAAACCCTGGGCAAGCTGTGCTCCGTGTCTCATCCCCTCCAGCAGTGTCACAGAGCTGCTGAATCCCCCGGGGGTTGCTCAGCTGGGTGTTATTTCACAGTTCCAAAGTCCTCAGCTGGATTATTATTTTTTCCCTGAGCATTTAGGCAGCACCTGCAGCCTCGACAGTTCGGGCCAGGAACTGGTGAGACTCCTCCTGTGAGCCACAAGGAGCCCACGGGCACATCAGCACCCTAAGTGCCTTTGCCAGGGGCCTTTCCCATTCCTGTGATCCGTGTTCCACACCAGGGATAAACAGGGGAATGGGGCTGGATAAACTCTGTCACAGCTGGAGTGGAAATCTGTCAACTTCTCCCACCTGCAGCTTCCCACGGGCTCTGTGGGACTCCCATCCCTCCTGCCAAGCCTCTGCATCCCACAAGCATCCTGGGTCCTGTCTCAGGGCCTCAGACCAAGGCAGGGATGGCCAGGACTTACCTGCTGTCCCCGGGCAAGTCCTACTCGGAGGCTGAAACACAAATCCGAAATTCTTTAGCTATAGCCCCATCTAATGGCACGATCCCAGCAGCTCGGGGTGGATGCGAACCCTGCTCTGCAGCTGGGGCTCCCCACGGCCAGGGCATGCCAGCAGCACTCCTGGGCCATCCCCAGCCTGCCAAAAGTCCCTGCTCAGGGACACAGCACAGCTGTCACCTCCCTTGGGACACCACGGGCTCTGGCTGTGCCCCCGGCTGCTCCTTGCAGTGCTGCAATGGGGTTGTTTCTCCATTTTTCTGGTGTAAAAAAGCAGCTGCTTTGCTGAGCTGTGCTGGGTTCTGGCTGCTGCCATCCCAGTGCAGCCCTGCCAGGCTGGACAGCATTCCTTGTCCAGCAGGAGCACGGGGGGGACACAGAACAGCAGCCCAGTGGGACACCCCGGCCTGGACACCCCTCCTGGCTGCTGCAGGGGCTGGGGCACTGATGGAAGTCCAGACTCACCTGGCTCCCAGCCCTTTCCAGCAAGGAAAATGGGGAAAATCAGGGAAAATGGTGGGCCCTGGGGTGTAGAGCTGGGCCAGCCCCTCGCTGCCCCAGGGCTGCTGCTGCTGGGTGAGCCCCTGTGGCCTCTGCTCTGAGGTCCCAGTGGCAACAGAAACCCCACCTGATGGTGATTTTAATTGAATTTAAGTGCTGCCCATGGCTGAGGCATGAAAAGCCGTGAGAAATTAGGGCAGTGGGGCTTCTTTTGCCAGGATGGCTCAGCCCAGCTGCAGGAGGGCTCCTGCCTCTGCCCTGTGCCTCACTGGCTGAAGCTTCCCTCTCTCTGCTGCAGGTGGTGGTGGCTGTGGGCTGCTGGTAGGGGCTGTGCTGAGCCTCAGGGGGCTGTTCTGCTGCCTTTGGGGGGACAGTTTCATGCCAGCCAGGTCAGTAGCTGGCTTAGGGTGGTTTGGGGTTTCTTTTTTACCTTTTTAGTCACATTATCCACAGTGTGCCAAGATGTGCCCTGGCACCGTGTGAGCATCCACAGCCCTGGGTGCTGCCAGCCTGCCTGGGTGAGTCTGCTGGGGACCCTGTGCTGCCAAGAGCAGAACACAGCAGGGAAATGAAGAGGATGTAGGCCCAGCAGGAACCCAGCTGCAGCTCCTTGCCTTAAAAACAACTGTGGGGTTGAAGCCAGGATCAGGATTTTCCCAAGCCTGGCTGAGAGAAATGCTCCTGTGGCTGGGCAAAGCAGCTGCTCTGGGCAACAGGTTTGCTGCACCTCTTCCAGTGCTGGGGGAATTTCCCTTCACCTCCCACTTGCTCCAGGCATGGGGCTGTGCCCTGATCTCCCACGTGGCCTGGTCCCTGAGACCCTCATGCTGGGTGAGTGTGAGTGGGGATGGTGATTTTGGGGCTTTTGGAGAGCCCTGGGGGCATGAGGGCATTGAGAGCAAGGTGGCATCATCAGGCACTGTCCCTTTGGCTCTGGAGTTACACACTGTCCCACAAAAGCACAGAAATGCAGGAAACCAACAGCTGGAGCCTTATGCTATTTCTTTTTCTCCACTGTTTTTAGTCTTTGCTCTTCCCTTGGCACTTGGGAAGGGGATCCTCCAAGAGCTGGGGCTGGACCAGGCTGCTGTGGCACTGCTGTGACCAGCCAGGCTTGGGCTGGGCATTGCAGGGGCTCCCTGCTCCTCTATTGTTTTCATTTGGTTTGGGGCTACTGCAAGACCCACCAGCGAGGCTGGAAGGGAAACCTGGCCCTTCTCCCTCTGGGTTGGCTCCAGGAGAGCAGAAAGTGGCTCTTTGAGGGGTCCCTTTTGCTGTGAGGGGGAGCTCTTCCCCCCACAGTCCCTGTTTACCCAGTACCTGTGGGCTGGCTACCAAAACCTACCTGTAAAAATCAGTTTTGGCACAAGAACCCCAGGAAGAGCCTTTGCCAAGGAAAACTATTGTCAACGGGCTCTAGGCAAACAGGATTACTCATGCAGGGGAAAATCACCTGGGCAGCTTGAGCAGCCTGCACAGACACACTCAGCACAGCTTCATCTCCAGCTGCAGGGGGTGCCTGCAGAGGATGGTGCTTCTCCTCCCTGCTGCCTCACCTTGGGGGGCTGCAGGTGTGTGGGTCCCCACTCCCCACTGAGGGACACACCAGGCCAAAGGGGGCGTTTGTGGGGTGTAGCTGGCTGGGACAGGGGGTGGTTTCTGTGCTGGGATGCTCCCCCCGTGGCAAAGCCCAGCCCTGGGGCACAGCCTGGGGGACGGCTGATCTCCTTCCTGCCCTGTTTATCCCATCCCCTGCATGAAGTCACTTCCCCCTGGGCATGAAGCAATCCAAGCTTTAGTGTCGCTTTTTTTTTTCCCTTTTAGACATCAAAAACCTCTGTTCTCTTCAAGCCAGAACCAACTCCAACAAGCATCAAGCAAAACTCTGCAGCTTGCTGTGCATTCGCTCTGTGCTGCTGCCTGACACATGCTGCAAATAACTTCCCAATGTTTTACAGAACCTGGGAGATGGCATTGGAGACCTGCAACCCTCCCATGGCAAGGGCAGGAAGACCTGGAGTGGCTCCTATGAGGAAGGAGACCCCTTCATAAGGCCCATGCAAGCAGGTCTGGAAAGGACACCTGGGTCACAGAGGGGTCACAGCTGAGTGCTGATGTGGCACAGGAAGGGTTTGAAGGTGACAGCAACCCCAGTTTCATGAGCAGTCACAGCCAGAGGGGCCCATGCCCAGCCCATGCCCAGCCCTGGGGCAGCAGAGGGTTGTGCTGGGCTCCCTGACGCCCTGGGGGCACAGCCGGTTCCCACATGCCCCAAAGGCTGTGCCAGGCACCCTGTGCCGTCCTTAGGGGCTGTGCAGGTATTTCCCTAAGGATATGGGGGCAGAGGGCCAAGCATTTGTTTGCTCTCCTGCCCCCAGATCATCAGGAGGGCAGGGGGAGAGCCCGTGTTTGAGCTTCCCCGGGCAGAGAAGCCGCCAGCAGCCCTGGCTGTGCTTCCCCAGGACATTGCTGCTGTGCCTGGGGATGCAGCCACAGCAGGAAAGGAGCTGCAAGCAGGCCTGGAGGGGTGGCACAGCAGCTCAAACATCCCTGGGGAAAGGGAGTGGTGAACTGTCCAAGGGAATCAGCCTTTTCCACTCAGACCTGCTCTTCCATCAGGGGAGCAGAGACAAGGGGAATTTTCGCTCGAAGGCACGGAGAAGGATAACATCAAACCTCCTCCTGGGCACAGCACAGCCCAGCTGCCAGGGCAGGGGAGAGCAGTGACCATCACCCAGCAGCTGCTTCCTGAAGACAAACATGTAGGAAACCTGAAGTCCAGCACTGAGGAAAACACTTAAGTGGAGGCTGAAATAAGGAATTACTCCTCCAAGTCTGACTGCATGCCAGTGTTGAGTCCCCTGATAAAAAGGAACAGGTTTCTCACCAGCTTCATGATGGAGAATGTACAAGAAAATAAGAGGGGCCAGGAGAAGAATTTGTTATAGAGAACCAATGGTGCCTTGTTTTTCCTTACTCCTTGCAAATTTCTTATGTTTAGGATGCCAGATGATAACTTTGCAGATGCAATCTCTCTATTGCATGCCCATATCTATATCAATACTAGTCCAAGTCATTTATTACATTTCTTTAAGCCAGTCTACTGTTTCCATAAAACTTCTGATGTCCAAGGGGCAGGCCTCAGATGAACAGTATTTGGGGAAAGATTTGGGATAGCATTTCATGCTTTGCTTAACCTTCCAGTCCATGGTGCTGGGCGTAGCTGTGGTGTGAGTTTAGAGGTTTCATTTTTTAAAGCAATGGACCCAAAAGCAGGGAGTTGGCATTTCTAACCTGCCCTCTGAACTGGGCTGTGGGTGCAAGCTGAGCACACCAGAGCCCCAGGCAAGTATGCTGCTGTCACAGAGCATGGAAGCAACGTTACCATAGGGACTCACACACCTCTGTGGCAAATAAAGCAGTGACCCAGCCCTAAAATTTGTCCCTTTGTACTCTGCCTGCCTGTACTGGGAGCAGGAGAGAAGGCACAGAGAGGCTGGCTGAGGAAGCTGAAAGCTCCTGCTGCTGAGCTGGGTCTGCAAATGAACCAACAGTGGGAGCTGGGCTTGGGGACTGAACTGTTTGGGTGGGGAGGTGGAACAGGGGAGATCAGAGCAGAAAGAGCTGGGGAACTGAAACTTGCACGAGAGAAGCTGTAATTTCCAGGAGTCCTGAGGCACATGTGTGCTCACCAGGCTCCTGCTCTGGCTGGCACCTCTGGGCAGTGGCACTTGTATGGAACGTGCTGGCCCAGAGCCTGCAGCGTGGGGCTGAGGCAGCCAAAGGGGGCAGAGGAAATCAGGGAAGGGCAGGAATGACAGAGCACAAACCCTCCAGGAAGATGAGTCCAACGGGCTGGGAGGAATTAGAGTGGGCTTTTTCCAGCTACCCCTGTAGTCCTTGTGCTGGGAATGTAGTGGGAGGTGGAAAGAAAAGGATGAGGATTGCAGGATCTGGTGCTCGAGAGAAGAGAGCTTCAAGCCTTCATATTTTGGATTAAAAAGGGTAACAACTGTCCTGAGCTGTCAGTCTGGAGCATGGCTGGCACTTGGGTGGGTACTTCATTGCTCTGTACTTCAACAGGTCCGTGCAGCCTCCTCTCACACCTCCTAAAGCAAGAGTCTGATGACCCTGCCCATTCCAGTTACCTCAAGGCTGCAGCCAGCTACTCTAAATCACAGTGCCTGACAAAGCAAAGTACAAGGCAGAAAGTGCCAAAAGCTGAGGGGTGGGAAGGACAGCAAAGAGGATAATTTCACAGAGCAGACAAGGGGCTTAATTAACAAGTTGAGTTTCAAGTGCACTGCTTACCCTTCTGGGACAGCAGAAGCAAGGAAGACCACGCTTTGCTGTCTCCCACTGAAGTGCTTCCAAGAACCTGTTCCAACAGTGGCTTTTCCCTGGGATAATTTAGCTTTTCTCAAAGGACCAGTGTATTCAGAACTGAGCTTTGACAAGCTGTTGCTGCTGTATCACCTGGAGTCACTGCCAGTGACTCTGTTCACTCCATAGCATTTATAGTAACTCTCTGGTGGAAGGGAGATGCCTGAGGAGAGCTGTGAGGAGCACAGTGCTTCCCTTTTAATTGGGGAAAGGGGAATTTATACATGCATCAGACAGGTAAAATAGGCTCAGCTGGGGCAGGCTTGCTGCTGTAATTGCTTTGGTTTCCAATGCACTTGCACATTTAATGTGAAATTAGCTTGTAGCAATACTCAGACTATGGCACATGAACAACTCAGCACCTTGCTTCTCATGCAAGTAGCACAGTGTTTGCTTTGCTCTCTCTGAAGAGAATTCTGCTCCCCAGCTGAGCTCTGGGACCAAACTAGTGCACATCCTGCCCTCAGCTCCAGGATAAGCTACTCACCAGCAGCAGGTGAGCAGTGAAAGGAGATGCTGGCTGACACAAACCTCAGCCTTTTTGCCTCTAGGTCCTTGCTATTCTTTTTGTTCAGCCTAAACCACACATTGTCCTGGTCTCTTGCCCTCTGGGCAAGGGATTTTAAGACTCTCTTTGAGGAGAGAGAGCTTACAGGTTTCAGCTGCCCACATCCAACCCCTTCTGCTACCCACTCAAACCCCGAGGAGATGATGCAGTTCAAGCTGGGCTCTTCCAGTATGGACAGATGGCCCCATCCAGCGAGCCACTGACATTCCTGGGCAGAGCCTTTGACCACAGTGTGAGCGCAGTGCTGAACCCCTGCATATGAGAGAGAAGACAACAAGCTTATCTTAGCTCAAGAGCCGTACACAGCAATGCCAAGGTTTGCAAATTAAGAAAAAGCCAACAGCATTACAGATAAATGTATTTTAATTAGGATTAAATACTATCTCAAGGTATCTTGAAATCGCACTTGTACTGTACTATCAACAGCCAGAGGCAATAAAAAAAAAAGTCTGAAAATGTAGAAGTTCTAACATCCAACACATGACAGTAAGTGCTGCCATTTAAAGAGACAAACACCACTCTCAAGAACAGATACTCTTAGAGGAAAAAGTTGTAACATTTTTGTATGGACCAAAAAAAAAAAAAAAAGTAACTTGAAGACCAGAAGAAATATATTAGTGCCTGCCTTTTTCAAAGGTTTTTTTTTTGTTGGTTTTTTTTTTTTTACATTAAATACAGTTTTCTTTAAAAGCAAGGTACTTTCTAAATTCATGGTTTATATACTGTATGTACACAAGAGCAGAACATTGTACAGTGTTTTTGGATAAAGCAGCACTAACTAGCTGTAAGCTGGTAGGGTGTTGCTGACCCAAAAAGCAAGATGACAAGTTAAGTACTCTAGAAGAAGTATCTCCATGGTTGGTATGAGAAAAGTAAAGTATCATGTATGTACAAACTGACCGTTCAACCAAAGCCCACCAACTCAACATCATTTGTCATGGAACTGCCCATGCTGCAGCTGAGCAATGGAAGTCTGACTGCAAGAGCTGGTCTGAGACCCAAAGCAACCATTTCCTTTCAGCAACAAGGTGCATCACCCATGCAGAGAGCACTTGCACAAGTCATTATTGCAACACGTCTCCCCCAGGCTCCGGGGGGAGCAGATTATTACTGCAGCCTCAAGCCAAGTAGCCACCTGCAGGTTTTTTTTTTTCACAATACAAAATACAAAATGCCCCAACCAAACCATATGAAATTGAGATTAAAGCTACGTTAAGTATCTGTATGTGCACCTGGCCTTTCTGCCCACGGTTAAAAATTAAAGCAGAAAGTCTGCACCCCACTATGACCAGTTCAGACTAAAATGGAGTGGCAGTGATTTCCATCATTAGTGCAACATTAACTCCTATACTCTATCAAAGTGACTGACTGCTCTCCAGATGCACAACATGCCTATTCTGGTCTTACAAACCAAATCAGAACATTGTGCAGAAAACTGGTTTCAAGTTTGTAGCCTTTTTTCTTTTTGCCTACCCCATTAAAAACCCCATTAAACTCAGGAGTACTTTGTGTCCTGTTCAAAGTCAATTCCATCAAAAATGGACTTTTTTATTGCAGGGTTAGCAGTGGGGCAGAGATTAAGGTTCTTGTTACACGTGCTTTTAAACATCACTTGGCTCACACCTTCGAAGAGGTTATTTGCTGTACCTTCAGGACATTGCTCATCCTTGTCTGAGACACTACGCTGGTTTAAGGAACTGAATGTTTCTTCTTTGATGAGGACAGAAGTGAGACAACTTGTTTCTAAACTGCATAAACTTAAAAGTTTCAAGTTTTAATGGTGTAAAAAAATCTGACATTCAATTACAGTTAAAGAGAAACTTGCTACACAGCAAACTGCATCCAAATCTACCAGTTACTGATGGGACCTTTAAATTAACCATTAACGAGTTAGTCAAGGCATCCAGACCTGGAAACATCAGATCACCCAGCCAGCCAGCCAGCCAGCAACTCCCTCCCCGTCTTTCATGAGGCTTTAACAAGTGCGACTGATGTGACCTCAGCACTGGAGCCAACAACTCCAATCCCCAAAAAGGTTAGGGAGATACTGTGTTAAGCCCAATGCAATATGCATTAGTGTCATAGAGCAGGAAGATCCCAGTGTCTACTTGTTAGAAGTTCACACAAATCATACAGATACAGACAGGATAAAACACAGACTCAAAAGGATCCATTATGCTTGAAGAAAATTCCAAATAAAATGACATCTTCTGCACAGCCCAGCCTCAGACACAGCCACACCTTTATCTAGTATAATAAACTCTGTAGTACACTGTTTTTGACCTCCATAGAGAGTAGGAGTTGTCAAATTTAAGAAGATAAACTCCTCTCCCTGGGTACTGGTGGCTGCCAGCATACACTTCTTCGTGACAGTCTCGTCTGTACACAGGCACTATTTCATCTAGCTGAGGCTTGTTGGCATTCTTTTTGGCTTTTTCTTCACTGCTAGTATTTTCTGCAAGGAAAAAAAAAAGGGGGTGTCAGTGAACATGGGTGGATGCTTTACAAGAGAAAGTCAGACTAACCTCTAGTGGACAAGGCCCTCTTTGTTAGTTTAGGAATGAGAGGAGTCGCAGGGATTCCTACCAAGGCTGGGGCTGGCTGAAGCACTCAGAAGCAGGAGGAACAGCCAACATGCTCACTTTATCATGATTTTTAGTTTGATATTGAAACTCACCACACCCATCTCCCCAGCACAGCCAGGTCAGTTTGTAGAGGTGCCAAACTCCAGTTTTCAAAAAGACAACCACCCCCCACTGACTGCCACTGATCTGACATACTGACTACCACAGATTATTGGTAGTGATACCCAGCAAGCCACTGCTTCCTAAGTCAGGGCAGCTCCTTCCAAGCAAATCACATGCTCATTTGAAAACATTTTTGTGATGGTATGCTGGACTCCCCCACAGGCAAAGGCTGTGACCTGTGTCTCAGCCACAATCAGGACTTGCTCTCTGAAGCAGTTTTGGTGCAGCCTTGAGGAAACTTCCTGCCTGGAAACATCTCTTGAACAGCAGGATGGGATTTTTCCCAAAGTTTCAGAGCACAGATCCGCTGTGCTCTAATATAGCACAGGTTTCAGTTTAGTTTACTGAACAGTTAACTTAAGAAAAGGATTTCCCCAGCCTCAGCTGCTCTAAAAATACAACTCCAGCCAGATGGAAGCCAGGGCAGGTGGGTGATTACACACCCAAGGGGGGGCTTCCCTCACAGCAAACTCTTGACAGTTTATACACTTTAGCGTGCTTACCTTCTTCTTCCTCCTCATCATCACTGGACTCGCTGACATGCACACTGACTGCAGTATTAGGGGAGTCTGTCCATTCAAAATACACCCCAAAACCAATGTCATAATTGTCTGTAGCAAACTCCCAAAAGAGGTAAGACCCCTCTTCATGAGTTGGTACTCTGACTGTAACCACTTCTCCTCGGCCCACGGTGATCACAGAGTCTGCATCCTGACGGATTTTTTCCTTGAAGTCTTTTATCTGGGGCCGTGTCCACATGGATGGGGCAGCAATCACTGGGACAGAATCTGGACAGAGGGGAGAAAATACCCCAGTTAGGTTTTGGTTTAGTTATTTATGCAGCATACTTAAATGTGCCTTAGGAGCACTTGAGGGCCCCAAGTGTTAAAGTTGCTTCCAATTAATTTTTTTTAACTGAAGAAGCAAGTTTCAACTCTGAAAAGATGTATGAAACAGTGCAAATTTAGTTGTAACACTACTAAATGCTACCAGTTCACCCATCCACCACAATTAAACCAACAGTGCTTATTTAGAAAAGCCTCAGAAGGCAAATGTACAGCTCCAGGTGACAGGTCTGTACTGCACAGAACCCTTCACTAGAAGGAACTTTAAACAGTTTTGACTCAGTTCAAATAAAACTGAGCATATTGCTGTCCAGAACAGCTTTGTGCTAGAACCTTAATGCTCCTTTCATTCAAGTCTAGAGTGAAAGGAGGTTCTGGATCCTATCAGCTTGCTGAAATGCTTTTGCTGCTTCCTCTTTCCCTCCCCTCCCAAAGCTGAGCTTTGCCTATGCAATATTATTCTCCCATGAGAGATAGCAGCCCAAGGAATCAAATCTAGCTTTTCCATAGGCAAATGAAGCCAAGCACGGAACCACAGTAACCCTGCTTGAGACACCTGAACCCTAAGAAAGGCTTTTGCTATTTATTTTTAACTAAGAAATTCAGCTAGTCCCACCTTTTGGTCCATTCTCCAGTGCTTCTTCCAAAGCCTCTGGATCCAACTCTTTTTCAGGGCTGTCTGCATGTGCACTGGCCTGCCCATTAATGGATGGGGTGTCCCCTGGGGCAGGGGTGTTCACCTTTGATGCAGTAGTCAGGGGTGTCCCTGTCGCTGCCACCACTGCATCCTGCTGCTTCTGTAAGGCTGCCTAAAACGACAGGAATTTAAGTCAAGTACAACCAAACCCTCACAAGATGCCAGCTTTACACCTTCCAGCAGAACGTATGAAGACATTTTAAAGAAAAAACCTCCCCCTTCACCCCACAAGAAGGCTTGACCCAAAAGACCAGAAGCAGCACACATTAACCACTACTACCAAGGGATGTGAAGTCACTTGTTTCTAGGCCAGTAGATACAACCTGAACAAAAAAATTCAACTTTCAAATTACTTAGGGTACACACAATAAACTCTTGCACTTAACTATGGAAGTTTTCCATTCCTACAACATTTCTTTCAAAGTTGGAAGAGTGGCTTGTTTGCTGGATTTTTTTTTTTTTTGCTGGCTGGAAGGGTTCCATCCAGCCTGAGAGCTCACCCAGGTCTAAAAAGCAGCTGAGGATTGAAGGTCTATTAGCTACTTGCCAATTTATGAGTTAAATAGAGAACCCTCTTGAGCAACCTTATTGTCCCTCATTATCAGTCCAGAGAGAAAACACAGGCTTTTTTGTTGGGACAGGGGAAAGATGTAAGTACCACTCTTTAAAGGATAACCTAGCAATCACATGACTGTGATGAACAAATGGAATATAGGTAACCTGCAGGAATATGAAGACAATATGGAAAAAAATCAGTTAAGATTTCAAATTTAAGCAATTCCACAGATGCTGTCCAGATTTCACCTTCTACCACAGCAGTTTTGTGCACTGAAAGTCATGTGGTGTGAACTTTTCTACCAAACTATTGCACACAGCCTTTCCAAAATTAATTGCTTCAGGAACTGATCTGTAAGCAGAACAGCACTTTCTGAGTGCACTAACAGATCCCAGTGCAGCTGAGTCACAGGTATCCAAATAAAGTATTCCTTGGAAGTGTTAGGGAAGCTACCTGAGGGAAGTCCAAAGAGTAACTATAACAAGGCAGAAAGCTTCCCTGCCTTTCTTACACCACTTCAGCTCCATTCAGTCATGGTTTGGCTTGGAAGGGAGCTATAAAAACCATCTAGTTCCACACCCCTGCCATGGGAACAGACACCTTCCACTAGACCAGGCTGCTCAAAGTTCCATCAGACCTGTCCATGAATACCTCCTGGGATGGGGCTTCCACAGCTTCTCTGGGCAACCTGTGCCAGTGCCTCACCACCCTCACTGTAAAAAAAAAGTCTTCCTTATGTTCAATCTAGACCCACACTCTCTCAGATTACAACTTTTGCCCCTTGTCCTGTCACTACAGGCCCTAGTAAAAAGGTCTTTCTTCATGTTTCTTATAAACCCCCTCTAGGTACTGAAAGGCTGCAGTGAGGTTTCTCCAGAGCTTCTTTTCCACCCTGAACAACCCCAGCTCTCTCATATTGTCTTCATAGGAGAGGTGCTCCAGCCCTCTGAGCATCTTCATGGCCTCCTCTGGACCTGCTATAACAGGTCCACATCTTTCTTGTGCTGGAGACCCCAGAGCTGGATGCAGCACTCCAGGTGGGGTATCATGAAAGCAGAGCAGAAGGGGAGAATCACCTCTTTCCCTCAACCTTCTGGACACACTTGCTTTCCTGCATCCCAGGATATGACTGATCTCCTGGGCTGCAGAGGTCCATTGCCAGCTCGTATCCAGTGTTTCATCCACCAGCCCAGCTCTGCAGAACTGCTCTTAACCCATTCACCCCCAAGTCTGTACTGGTACTGGGGAGTGCCCTGACCTGACCAGGGCATTTGTTGAATTTCATGAGGTTCACATGGCTCCCTTCCTCAGACATTTCCTTGCTGAGGGCATCAGCCTCAGCAAAATACAAATGACGTAACAGGAAATTAGTTACTGAAGTTTAGGTCTTTAGCTCAAGAACAGACCTCAGGCTGACAGCCACAGTCTGTCCTCCCACTCAAACCACGAGCAGCTTATTGCAGGCAAGCAACCTCATCAGGTGCTAAAGTCAGACAATAGGTGCAAAAGGAGAGAGAAGTCAGCAGTGCTCAGGCTGGCAGGGAGGAGCAATCTCCAACCCAGCAATGATGCTACAGTGATGCACAGGCATGCTGAGCTAGGAACACAGGGCCAACCACAGCCAGATGCTCTGCACAAACCTTCAGCAGAGTCACCTGAAGAGGTTTGTTCATGCTCACATGCACTGGTATGTCATTAAATTACACACACACATCACCAGTGCTGCAGCAGAGCACTTCACATTTTGTCTCCAACAATAACATTGAACCAAGTCATTAATAAAGACTGCTTAAAACTTTCTTAATTAACAGCTGCTACAGAAAACTACTCCAAAAGATGAAACAAACAAAGGGGCTCTGGTGTTTGAATCTGAAGCAGCCTTAGTCACTAGCACAGTAATTCTCCTTGTGGCAATGATCTTTTCAAGGAGATAACAGCAGAGAAGGTAACGCCCCCAGTGACCGCCTGGGACAGGAAGGCCAGGCTCCCCAGCTGGCCAGCCATACCTGCTGCTGTGCGAGCTGCACCTGGTAGAGCTGCTGCATGTACTGCTGGTAGTGCTGCTCCTGCAGCTGCCGGATGAGGATCTGCTGCTGCTCGTAGTTGCCGGGATACTGCTGGGCGGCGTACTGCTGGAACTGCACGGCCGTCTGCGAGTTGAGCGCTGCCATGATCTGCTGCCTGCGGGGGGAGCACAGCGCGGCCTCAGCAGCAGCTCGGGGCGCTGGGAAAGCCCTGCCCTTAACTGCCTTTGAGGCCACTCACATCACTTCATTCTGTTCCTGCAAAGCCAAGCTGAAATAAATCTGCATGTGTAATAGAGCAGAACTCAGAGCTAAGGCAAAGCGAGAGTTTTTCCTAAAAATACGCTGAGAACCTAAAGAAGGGAGCAACATTTTCTACCTAATGTATGGAAACATCAAATTTTAAAACAACAAGAGCTCTTACATAATTCTCCATCTGTATAATAAAGAGATATAAATATATATCTCTATAATAAATGTACATATATATATAATTCTCAATCAGTCTGATAAAGAGGTAGTGCTACAAAAACCCCACGTGACTAAATTTCTCAAACAAGCAAAGGACAAAATTCACATATGCTTTTTCCTTCCAGCAGACCTGCTATAAATATTGGTAAGAACAAACCTGCTGTGGCACAGCACACCAATGTTTTTTGGTGAATCTAAGAAAAACACATACATTACTATCTTAGTTTCCCTGGTCAGTATGCAAACAAATATGAAAAACATGTCTGACAGTGGCCTAATTCAGGAACTAAAAAAAAAAAAAAAAAAAAAAAATATGCTGACAGATGGGGCATCTGCATCTCCAGCAAACTCAACTGCTGAAACTTTAGCAGGAACACATGGGTTACATATGCACAGGCTGTTTTTCTCCTCTCTCCAAAGAACTAACAGGAATTCTATGGTAAAATGACTAGATAGATCCAGGGCCTGTCTCACATTACATCCATCAGCGACCAGCTATCAGTGCTTCAGAGGAAGGAAGAAGTATCACACAATTGCAGGAAAAAATTCTTTCCTTCCCACTCTTCTTCCATTCCCAAAAATCACATTCTAAAGCATCAGTGTTAGACTGGTCTAATACCCCAAAGAGCAAGATTTACTGCTTTTCAGCAAACTATGACCAATTTAGATACACTTGGTACCCACATTCCTTTTCTGTCTAAACTCTGTATCTCTGTAACCTGCTATGACTACTTAATACATGACTCCATTCATGTAAAAAACCCCCTCAACTTCAAGGCATACCACACTTCTTGTTACTTAGCACTGTGCAACACTTTTTACTGTATATGTTAATTTATGTCTGTCTCTTACACGTCTCTGGCTCTCACCATGTTAAACAAGCATTAAAACTTGTGGTTTAATTATTTGCTCCCTTCTCAAAACCATGACATAGCAAGCACAGGATCTACTCCAGAGACACCCCCTGCAAATACACTTTTATTGTGGAAAATAGTTGCTGACTGATGTGGAAGAGCTTTACTATTCTCCTAAATATCACCTGTGCAAAGCCAGAGCTGTGTTTTCAGCATCTGGATATGAAGGGAACAATGAAATGTAATCAGAACTGTATATTCCAAGCATACAATTGTCTCAAGTGCAAGGCAGTTAGTTTCTTTTAAGTGTTGTTTGTTGCCACTACTCACTTCTGCTGTTCCATCCGAAGCCGTTCCTCCTCTATTCTCCTCCTCTCCTCTTCCTCCCTTCTCAGCCTTTCCTCTTCTTCCCGCCTACGTTTTTCTTCCTCCTTTTGTAACCGCTCCCGCTCCTCCTCTTCACGCCGCCTTCGCTCTTCCTCTTCCCTTCTGCAAAATCCACTCAATAAGCCATTTCAGCATTCCTACAATCCTAGGGTGACTTATTTCCAGCATGCTGCAACCTGCCTTTTGCCTGCCCAGTGAGGTTTTTTGTTTGGTATCATCTCCTCACACTTCAGTGGGCCTGGAGAAGTGTCTTACTGGACACAGGATAAAACCACATCGCTGTACAGCTGTACTGCACTTAGCAGCACGACAAGGGGAGATTCTGTGTTACAATTTGATGCTCATGCTAACCTGTTACTGTGCTAGCTGTAGCAGAGAGCAGCAGAAAAGGCTGCCTGGAAGCTTTAAACATATCTTCTAAGCTTTAACACATGTTCAACAATGACGTGGATATTATGGTTTAATCCATCTGGAAGCAATAATAAGCCAGCCTTTGTCAAGCTGCTAACCCATATTAGAGAAGAGTTTGAAACACCTGATAATTTAATATTCTCTGTATACTTAGACCACAGACATTTTGTGAAGCACCTCTTCTTAAGCAGATGACAGTATAAGCAAAATTTTTAAAACTCCTAAACAACCGCTCACTACTGGCAAAGTAAAAAAGCTTAAAGAGATCAAATGGTACCACAGCCACCTACACATCAAGCATTTCCCTTCCCAAGACAACTCCAACCTAAGCTAAGCTGTGGTACTGTCCACAGGCCAAGTTACACACTCCATAGATGCCAACACCAAAGCACCCAAACGTTACCTTTTTTTTTCTTGCTCTTCTTTCTCTATCTTGTGGGAAGTGACATACGTCGAGAACAAGTGGCAGCACCTATGTAGGAGCTTGACAAATTCTGTCATAGCTTTTTGCTTTGACATGTTCCCAAGGGCAGCCCATTCCTTCCTGAGAGAGAGAAATCAGCTGAAATAACAGACTCAACTCCTTTCAACCCAGTAGTGAGCTCCGACAACCCAGCAAAGAAACAAAAAGTTGGGAGACTGGGAACCAAACTTTATCATATGCACTTTCAGAGAACCAACAGCTTCTTCCCAAAGACAGTATAATGTTCTCTTCTGCCCGCACAAGAGTCACTTTTTCAAACAGAGATAACTCAGCTCTTACATGAAATCTCATACATCCCATCAACCCTACTTTGAATTCTGAACTATGTCCAAAAACTTCCCAGCTACAAGTGAACCTAAAGCATTTTCTTAACCTCCTTCCACTCTAGTTTGTCAGAAAAAAAGTATACATTTTCCTGAATGAACAAACATGGTAACAACTATTGATTACAGCACTTGAATTAGTTGAAAGAAACATCCTTGTTCTTCCTAAGGAAAGCTGCATCCATTTGTGCAAAAGCAGTGCACTGGATCCACCTCAGAGAAGCCACTGCTGTGATGCACATTGCCTTCACTGCAGGACACTAGAAAGAGCAACAATGAACATGAGAAGTACAGCCTGAGCTGCAAGCAACACAAGAGACACACCTGAGACTTCCCAGGTCTCATAGAAGATTTACTCAGAGTTTGAATGCATCAGGTATCTGACTTCAGAAGTTATCTTTGGTGTTAAGACAAACTATGGTGAATGCTTCTACCACTGGCAAAAGGCTTGGCCAGCTTTAAGCATGGTGTGGAGTTTGGATGAAACAGGGGCCTGCACATTACTGCATCTTAAACTGCTATGAGAAACTCTGTCAGCACAGCAGCTTCTAGAGTGGTTGAAAAACAAACCCCAACAATCTTCTGTTAGTTCCTGTACTAAACTGTGACTCATACTTCTAAGACGTATTTGAAGAGGCCACTTTCACTTTCCACTAGCACAGACACACTTGAGATAACCCACATACTTGTAGAAATTGGATGATGTTATCTTCAGCCAGGAAAAGCAGAGTTAAGACTAACAAAAGCACCAGCCCTTTTACCTTCTATCATTCCCCAGCACATCAAAGAATCCAACTTCAGGGCAAGTGTCAGGGTTATAAGGTCCCAGCAGAACCTGCTTGTGCAGTGCCACAAGTTTGAGTTTTTCTTCATATGTGGGATGAAAAGCTTTGCCATCTTTTTCTGTAGGAAAAAAAAAAAGAAAATTTCACTGTTGTGACTAATTAAGCACAGAATAGGAATGAGGATGTTACATAACCATTATCATGACTTTCACCATTAAAAAAAAGCAAAAAAGTCAAGTCACAAAAGGTTAGACAAATTAAGTCAGTTCTATTTAAATAAAATATAGATCTGCCCAGAAGAAACACATCTACTTCAGCTAATGAAAACTTCAGTGTGGGGTGCTTTGCATCCCACTATCTACAGTCAGTCTTAGTGAGTCAGTTATCACATAAATATTTACATTAATTTGTTGAACGTCACACCATATGGATCTGTATCTCCGAAATACTTAAAACCCTTAACTGAATTCAAGTGTGTCTGCCAAGTCTACTCTAGTGTGTACAGGAAGGATTTTCCACAAAGAAAGACATGATGTTAACTTTATAAATTGCTCTCCTTTCATGCTCTCCACATTGATGAAAGCTGAACAACCAACGTTGAAGGCAAGGAAAACTGCAGAGAGGAAAAATTAAGAGTCAAGGAGAGTTTTCCTTAAGGGAATACAAATGCTGCCCTTGGCCACGGCAGCTGGAATAGCCCCTCACAAAGAAAAGCCTTGCAGCTGACTCCATCGGCACAAACACACACAGTGAACTCTGACAATAAGAGGGCAACACAAGCCTGAACACGTTCCAGTGGCTCCACAGGAACATCTTCTGAAGCATTCTTGGTTAGATCCCACCACGTTTTTACTGGTAAGAAGATACTTGCATTGATTTAAAATGATCTATGAATTACTCAGCTAGGACTTAACTTCAGCACATTTAAATTGTCAAAACAAATCAAATAAACAGGCACTGCTGTATGTGACTACACTGCTCATTAAGAAAAAGATATCTTTCTTGAACAGGCAAACAAATAAATAAGCACCATCTCCTTTTGGAAGGACTGAAATGAGGAAACTACTACCAGAGGTAAAAGATTGTCACTTCCCATGACTGCATTGCTCTCCATGTAATTGGGAGCTGGAGACAAAGCTGCCACTCGTTCCCAGTTCTTCTTTGGAGCAAGTTGTTTACTGCCCCAAAGTGAACAGTCCACACCTAAATTTCAGGCTGACACAAAATGCAAAATTGCTTGGCTGTCAGTTGTGAACAGTTATTAACAGGAAAAGAAGCAAATACTTCTGGAAATCAGGAACAATCCCAGCAGGAAAATGCCTGCAGATCACAGCAAGACACTATTTTTGACAGAGAAAGTTCAGTACATTGCTGGACTTACTCAGCTGAGACATCACAAGGTACCACTACATGCACACCATTTGTTTTGAAGCCACAATCAAATGATTAGAAAGGCAAACATTTCATTACTTATTATCCATTCCTAGAAGTCCACATCACTCTTGCAGAATTTCAAGTATTTGCTCTTGTCCCAGTGTCACACAACCTTACAGCAAATATAGCTGCCAGCTTCCAAAACAGAAGCCTTTCTCCACAAAAATACCTACTTCCAAAAATAGCTGGTGGGGTAGAAAAGGCGGGGGATGTAAAAACTGAACCAGAGTCTACTCAGTGGTATACAGTGAAAGGACAAGAGGCAGCTGACACAAACTGAAGTACAGGAAATGCCACTTAAGCATTTTTGGTAGGGTTTTGTTTGTTTGCTTGAAGTTGGTTCTTTTTATGTTATTGTTTTTGTTTTTTAAATGGAGAGTGATTGAGCGCTGGAACAGGTTGCCCTGAGAAGTTTTTATGTCTCCGTGACTGGAGATGTTCAAAACCCAAATGGAGACAGTGCCATGAGGCCTAAACTGAAAAAGGAGGGCTAAACCTGACAATCCCCAGCAGCCCCTTCCCACCCCAAGTCTGTGATCCTTAAGGGATGCAAATCACCGCAAGCTTCCAACTCTTGCTCTCAGGCCTTCCAAAAAGCCTTTTTGCTTTTCCTCAATTCTTCACACTTTACACTGAACTCAGAATTTACTTATTAGGTAACAAGTACTTCCATTAGCCTCAATAAACAGCATGTACTTTAAGCAATCTTTAATATCCTGGGGCAGTGTGCTACAAAGCAAGTCAATTCACAAAGGTACTACACTGAAATTTTGCCAGGCTTCTGAGCAAAGTACGATTCTCAAGGGGGTCCCTATAGCACAGTTTACTTTTCAAAATCTGTGTACCTATATCTGTCTGGCGAAACACACAGCTATTTGCTGTACTAAACTGCTACCTAAGCCAGATAACATCATCAGTATCTGAACTGACTCCTGAAGAGAGTTAAAAGGAAAAAACCTTCATTTCCCATGCAATGCACAGCATATCTGCATTTTCACAGAACTGAGAAGTCAGACCTCATGCCCTAATTACTGAGAGAAGCCAAAATCTGCATTTACAAAGAATGGTGACCCAAGGGAAGAACAACAAACAAGCTAAATAAGAGAGGGAAAAAGACAGAGGAGAAAAACACAAGACAGGCTTTCAGTGACTTGTAGATAATGTAGCTTAGAAGCAAATTATCAGAAAAACACCTGCAGCCAGTCAGCCAGTGAAGTTAAGTCTCATACTAACTATTTTGCAGTTTAACTCTACAGCATGAAGCACACTGTATAATCATCCCAAAGGTTTGGAATTGCTGGTGTTTAAATGAACCAGAGGACCTGAATTCATCTGCAGAGTCAAATAAGCCAAAAGGAGCATTAGTATGTCTAGACAAGTCCAAGTGCCAAATGCATGCAAGCATCCGTGAAGGCACCATTTCAGCAGGCAGTACCCACACACCTCACACAGCTGTCAGGAAGTGCAAGAACATCAAAGAGCTCCAGGGAACATACTGAGAAATCCAAATGACCTGCACAGCAGTAATACAGCAAATGTACAACCTACCCTATGCCACTGGTATCCCTGACCCAACAAGGCCAGGAAGGTGCTCGGTTTTCAACCACAACAGAAAGATGAAGCTGTTACCAGTAATGAGAGGGGCTTATGTCACTATGTGGCAGTGTATTATTGACAAGAATTGACAAAACCCCACAAATTTAGACACAAAGGAGTTTAAGAAATATGCTTAAGAGACTGCATTGTGCAAGATACTTTTAGTCCAGTGTAACTTCAGATTTTCTCCCCCTGTAAGAAACAGGGCACACTGTGCTGCACCTTCCACTCCAACTTCACCTACCACACCCACTCTAAATGCCTCATTTCCTTGGGACAGCATCCATTTGAGTCTTCTAGAAGCAGATGGAAAACAGTTTGCAAAGTGTGATTTTTCACCTCATGGCTTTTAAAAGCAGAAGTCACATATGTTAATTCTATTCATTTGCAAAGTTTTAATGAGCAAGGCCAAAACTGAGAAGTGAGGACTGAACTGCTGCCTGCAGATCCCAGTACACCCTTACACTCCTAATCCTCTTCTCCTGAAAGCGTATTCTGCATCAACAGAAGAATTACTGACTGGCCCTTCCAATTAAATATGATCAAAGCTCAACTTCACAAATGTAGATAAATTATAGAGATTTTCATGTTCTTGAAAACAAGAGCCTACTTAACTTAAGAATTACAATCATGCCATCAAATTAGTGCTCCAAAAAAGAGGTCAAACAATTAATTGAGAATGATGTTCTGCTGAGGCTGAAGATGCATTCTTGTTAGGATAAGAGGAAATAACTTAGAGCAGTCAAAGAAAATTAGAGTATTTAACATTCCAGGAGAGCTTTTAGATACCAAAATGATATGGTTTGTGTACTGTCTGCTCAGATGTGCTGCACTGCAAATCACTTTGGACAGTGCACGAACACTTCAGGGACTGTCATAGATTGAAGGTTGGGTGCAATGGTATTTCAATGACAGGATGTGGAAAACAACAAAGCCAGGCTGATCCTGGGAGAGACTTGCAGGCAGAGCTATGCAAGCCACCCTCTCCTGCTTCAGGACAGAGCTTAAACAGGTTACCTTCACTGGCATAACTTGTACCAGCTCAGCAAGCAGAATAAGCCATCAGAGACACTTCTACTGTGCCAGTTGCCCCAGGGCTCACAATTACAGGCAGTCCTAGAGAAAAAGAAGTGTACAATGACTGTAACACGCCTGTTCTCCATTGCACACTGGATCCAGCACAGTGGAGCAGCTTCTTAATGGCAGCCAAAATGCTGCTTGACCTGCACTAGGCTTAACAGAGCAGGAAGGGAAAGAGTAAATAAGGAAAAGAAGGCTCTTGTTTCCCACAGTAGAATGTACTGGAACACTGTTACCATCTATTTTCTATGCCTCTGTTATTCTGAAAAGCTCTCTTCACAAGCCATTATGAATGTTATAAAAAAAAGATAGTGCACATCTCTTTCACAGCCTAAGGCCTGACAGTGAAGTGACCCAGGGTCAAGCATTTTAGATCTGCTTTAGATTTGTCTTTATCAGAGACAGAATAAAGTAGCTTTTGAGTCTCTTTAATATCCTAGCCTACTTTCTGCCGTGTTTTGCACATTGTTTACCCACACTCTCACCCAGTCTTGTCCCTGAGCAATTCTGTTACCTGCATCATGCCACCACTGACAAGTGCTAGCAGTCATAGCAATAAGCCAGCTCTAAGTATTTTGATCAGACTCAACTTCTCTTGGAAGAAAGTACACCATGAGTTACAGACAATCCGGGATGCACACTGAAGCAAACAAGACACTGCTTAACTATCAGCACAGTTTTTAGAAGAACAGTCAGAAACAAGGTCTCAGCACTGACCTATTACCATGGGGCACCCTTCAGACAGATACATGGCCTCTGGAAGTACAGGAGGGATCCCTATTTGGGGCTGCTAACCAAGCATGCCCACTCCCACAGTTGTTCTGACAGCAGATGCATGAAAATAATTTGGAAACGAGACCGCTTATTTTTGGAGCTGCTCAGATATAGAACAAGCTGGCAGAATCAGTAACCCAAGTATTACGAGCTCCTGTAGCTCCCCATCAGATCTATAAATAAAAATCTTCGTGTTATGTCACTTTCAGGAAGAAATCTACAGATGAAATGATGGGCAATGACTTTGAGTGAGTTATTCCAGCCATGAGGATAAAGAAACAAGGTTTTCACTGGAAAGACTGACAATACAATTGAATGGAGAAAATTCTCCTCTTACAGGCAAACCCGTGAGTTACAAGAAATTGCAAAAGGCTAAAAAAGGAGCAGGAGTAAGCTGAAACATGTTGATATTAAGTTTTGATTAAAAGGACAGCAACAAAAAAAACCCATTGCTAAGACAGCACAAGGCAAGGAACTGGAACCTGCACACAAGTAATGCCCCACAGACTTCACCATTCGAGAGGAGATAAAGCCAGAACATAAATTCTGTTAAAACATGTGATATAATAGATATAGGTTATTACTTATCTACATAGCAGTAATACAGATTAAGTCATTCACAGCATGTAACTTTTGAACTGCAAACACAGGTTCCTGTAGAATACTCAGTCCAAGATAGAAGAAGATCACAGCTGACCGAGAAAAGGAATTTGCTACTGCAGAGACATTTCTTTCTGCATCATTAAACAAAATCAGAACTCTTTTAAGCAACTTCTTTGACAGAAAGGAGAAAGAGACATTAAGTACAATGCTTCCACAACGTGATAACCTCTGATAAAGAAGGGGGAAAAAAAAAGATCTTATGATCCCTTATGTTTTTTACAGCTTAAACAAATAATACCTCTGTATATTAGCATGCTAACAAAATAACTTCTGTGTGGAAGGGCATCAGAACAGAGTCAAAGAACCAGGGCTTAAGAAAACTGCTTAGAGACTCATGTGCTCCTAACAACTACCAGGTGCAGGTCAGCCAATGTGGAGAAAAGACAACTCAGTCCTTCCAGCAGTGTTTCCACCTGCCAGCAGTGCTTGCCCTTAGAAGAGGCAGCCTCTCTGGGAGGTCATCTAGCAACTGACTGCCACAAGAGTGACCTTCCCAAGTGCAGGCATGCGGCTGGGCTCCCTGCTCCACCTGAAGCAGCGTGTGCCTGAGAGCCACGGGAGGGACACATCGCTGAAACGTGCTCCGTGTAGTGAGCACAGCTGTTCCCTGGAAACATCACAGCCCACTTCTCCCTCCAGAGGAAACCAAGTGTGGCCAGATAACTCCAGCTTCCCACAGAAGCAAACCTGGGTACAGGGGATCCCAGGAAAAACACTCCAGGTGTACAGCGCAGGTATTTTGTGGGTGCCTGCTGGAGTCATGGCAGCACACAGAATCATAGAATCGATTAGGTTGGAAAAGACCTCTGACAACATCAACTCCAACTTATGACCGAACACCACCACCATGTCAACCAGACCACAGCACCGAGTGCCACGTCCGGTCTTTCCTTAAACACCTCCAGGGACAGTGACTCCATCACCTCCCCGGGCAGCCCATTCCAATGTCCAGTCACCATTTTTGTGTAAGAAATTCTTCGTAATGTCCAACCTAAACTTCCCCTGGTGCAGCTTAAGACTGTGTCCTCTCGTCCTGAAGCAGCACAGCCAGCCCTGGAGCCGGCATGCTGAGGACACGGCACGACACCTCCCGCCAGGACCGGGGCTGTCAGCAGGCGCGGCACCACTCACGGCGAGCGCTCCTCGCCCACGCCTGCGAGTTTTCCCTTCCCGTGCCACCCGCACGGAGCTTCGCCGCTCCGATTTTAGGCCGGGTGCTGCACACCCCCGGCAGTGCCACAGCGCGGCCCGGGGCAGCCTCTCCTCCCGCCCCCAGCCCCGGCTCACGGCCGGCACCAGGAAAAGCGCATCCCCGCGGGCCGCCGGGACACGCTGCCCGCCCCGGCACACCGAGCCCTCCCTCCTGGGGCTGTCCCCCGCGGCTCTCGGGGAACCCGCAGCCCGGCCCGGCGGGCGATGCCGCCCGGGGCTCCCCGGTGCCGGTGGCTGCCCCGGTTCCGGCGGGGGGCGGCGTGGGCGCCACGTCCCGACTTCCCGTCCCCTCCGACCCGGATCTTCCGGGCCCGCCCACGGCCCCGCCCCGCCCCGCGCCGCCGCTGCTGGGCCGCGGGGTGCCCCCGGCGTGGGGGATGGCGGCCGGCTAGTCCCCCGCCCCCCCCCGCCGACGCCCCTGCCCCCC
>VXAC01002383.1:740148-762317 GCA_013399225.1 Rhipidura dahli
GGGCTCGGCTGCCGGACCCGGGAATCCCGGGGACCGGAGTGTGTCCGGCAGCCGCCGCTGGGCACCCTGTGCGCGCTTCTTGGTTGCTTCATAGACGGGATAATGGTTTTTCAGCAGCGTTATCCCCCTCATGAGGAGACGCTGCGGGATCTGGGGCTGTTAAGTCTGGAGAAGACAAGACTGACGGGGAATCTCTTTAATACATAAAAATATCTGGAAGTGTCGAGACTTTTCGGTGGTGCCCCGTGACAGGACGTGGAGCAATGGCCATAAACTATAACACAAGAAGTTCCACCTCAACGCCTCAGCCTTTTGCACTGAGGGTGGCAGAGCACTGGCACAGGCTGCCCAGGGAGGTCATGGAGTCTCCCTCTCTGGAGACATTCAAACCCCACCTGGATGATTTCCTGTGTCACCTGCTCCAGGTGACCCTGCTTTGGCAGGGGGATTGGACTGGGTGGTCTCCAGAGGTCCCTTCCAACCCTGACAGTTCTGTGATTCCGTGAAAGCCCTTTGTTCCAGCTGGAAGGTGGTGCGGGGTCTGCCACTGACCTCTTGTCTTCCTTGCTCAGAAATCATGCTTCAGGCCTCACGCAGGAGAGAAATACAATGAGCCAGAGCAAGGAAAAAAGAGCCCAAGGCAATTACTTCTCCAAGAGCTGTATCTGCAATTAGCTCACTCCCTTGTGACCGTGAAACACCAATACAATAATACTGTTATTGTGTGCTGTGGAAGGGGAGGTACACGGCTGAGGAGGTTTATTCCCAGCACACGCAGTATTCCTTGTGGGATTTTGAGTGAGACTTCTCAGCCAAACCAAGGTTCAGGCTACGTGCCTGGGAAGTGGCACATCCCTGCCTGGTGGTTCGTGAAGCCAGTGCTGAGGAAGAGAACTGCACACCTCTGCAGCCTCCTGAAACTCAGGGGTGTGGGTCTCGCCTGTTCCCCCCACAGCCTTCATCCCCTTCTAGGGTTATCCCCTGAAGGTTGTCACTCTGCCTAGTTTATCTGCCATTCAAAGTGGGTTTGGATCCATCTGTTGATCTCTCAGGAGAACTGAAGAAATTTTATTGTCACACTTACAAAGTGCTTTGAAGCCTTTGAGTGAAAGGGACAAGAAATGTGACGCTTTAAATTAAATTACTTCATTTCCAGTTAGTATTTCTTGAGAGACTGAATGCCACCCAGGGCACTGTTTACTTCACATGGGGCAGAATTTCGTTCAGATAATGAGTTACCTAAGCTCCAAAATAAATTTTACAGCTGCCTGGAAATCCTTTGTAGCCTCTTCACGAGTATTTTTGTTTATTGAGGATCAAATGTAACATGGTGTGGTTTGCTTTTTCCTGCCAAAGACTGCAGAATGACGCTGTACCATCCCCTTTTATGGGCTGGAGCTCTCCAGAGTACACAGTTCTCCAGAACAGTTCTCCAGACTGTTTGGTGCTACCTCACAGACCAGCCCAACAGCAGAACAGATAATTTTATCTCCTCATAGAAGCCTGCACCCTGTCTTACAGGTCTGTCACTTCGGCATCATATCCAGCTTCACTTTAACATTTAACAGTTAATTTATAAATCACTTCTATTGAAACTGCAGTTTTCAAAGTTTTGGTCTGACACATTTCCTGCTTGGCTTGAGGAGTTTGCACTTCATAAATATTTTCTTCTGGCATAATTCTACACTCTAATCCATAGTTCCTGCTTTAAGAAACTCCAAATTCTTTACCCTTAAAATGCATCCTTAGAGTAGGAGAAGCTGAAGTTCTGACTGATCCCTACTGATTTTCTGGAAGAAAACACTCATTTTCTATACTGTTTAAACCAGAGGTGTTTCTGCTTCGTGGAAGGAGACTGGCCCAGAACCAGGCAGCCTCAGTTTGTGTGTTTGGAGGCCAAGCTAAATCCAGAGTGCCGATGAGCCGATTTTCAGAACAACTTCAGAAAATTGATTTATCTCCTGCCAGGCTGTCTCCCGTAGCGAATGCTTGGTGTGCTTAGCAAATGTGAGGCTGTTCCTCTCTCCTGTGCCAGCTTTGCTCTACCGTGCAAGAGGCACGTGAGCTGGCACCTTCCCATAGCACATCTGCTCTGGAGAGCATGGGATGGACATGTTACATCAGCACTCCTCTGTTTCATGGTGCTTCCAAGTTGGATTTATAAATATGGAAACTCGCTGTTGTTACAGTGTGGCGTCAGTAAATGCTGTGATGTGCAACAAGCTAAGTGTCTGATGAGGTGTAGGAAGGGGAATAGCTGTGAGGTGATATTTTAGGGAAAAAATGGAAATTCAAATCTCGGGAGGAGTCAGGGTGTCCTGATCTGGGATAATGCAATAACAAATGTTGAAACATTTTTCCAGAAGAAAATTTTGAATTTGCAGTGATGGTTATTTGAACTGACTGTCCCCTGGCATGCAACCAGTATGACTTGCAACACCTTCAGTAAATTGCTCATCAGTCCTGTAGATGAAGATGTGTTTTCCACATGATTATGACAAAGACTTCCCAATAATTTATGTGTTGGAGAAAACTCTTAGCTTAATTCACAGATAAGATGAAAATGCTAAGTCCAGCCAGGAAATAGATCATTCATTTCTTGGAACAGGAGGTTCTGCGTGGGAAAAGAAACACAGAAGAAATACAAGTCCCACAGAGGGAGTCTGGTCCTGTAAGTACAGTGCTCTCCAGTAAGAAATGCAGAAAATTTATAGAGAATAAAACAATTATTTAATTCAAGCTGCTGAATGTTTGACAGTTAAAAATACCAACCTACTCACTGAAATTATACACTGAAGAATTAAAACATTGATAGGGCACTGGCCTCATGTAAACAAACAGCTCTTCCACTCTTCCTGGTGGGAGAGTGAGGAGCCTACCTCTTGCAGGTACCAGAGCAGCAGCCCTTCCTCCCAGGCAGCCCTGGGTGAAACCCATGTGCTGCCTGTGGCTTTGGCTGCCCTTTGGAGGAGTCCCACTTGCACAGTGGAGGTGTCTAACAGAGGAAGAGCCCCAATTTGAGAGATGTGGCCGAATGCGGTGTTTGCTGCAGCAACGGCTGCTAAATATTTGATTATCTCAAATGGACATCTCTGGCACTGTGCTATGGGCTCAGAAATGCAAATCTCTCGCTCAGGAAATATTTTTATCAGTTTCTGAGGAATGGCTCCATTCAATAAAATGGGTGTGACCATCACTCCCAGCCCTAGTGCTATGGTACCAGCCCAGAGCTTCCATAGCGGGGAAGGAGTGGAGTGCCTGGAAATAAAGGCTATATCTATCTCTGGGAGAGTGACCAGGTTAATAGATGAATTAAATTCCTCAGAGTTTGGAAATTGAATTGATTTTGTGAGTATTAACAGGATTGACCTTCTTCCATAACATGACAGTCCTGAAGACATTACTGTCTTCATTTTCTATTCATGAGAATTGTACTGGCTGAATAGAACCAGGACCGGAAGGAAGCAAGTGTTCAAGCTCCTTTAGTTTAATTAAAGGTTTTCTCTTTGTCTCTCTGCTTTTCCTTACATGACAGAGCCAAGCTGTTTGGTTAGGAGCTGATCTGACACTGTAAAACCACCCAGGGAGGCACTGTTACAGTGTAGTGGACCCCAAACTCTGCTAGAATCATGAAGAAAAACAAATTTTATTTGTGCTTATGTCCGACACAATGCAGACTAAGAGTATATTTTTGTTTTCCTCTTATAGTTCTCTTGATCACAGTCATTTATAGAAATTGACTTTTTTTTGGACGCATGTTGGAAAGTATCTTTTTCCAGGACTTAGAGTCAATCATAGAATCATCATTATCATCTGCCACTGTTGCCCATTTTGGTGACCACTCAACCTCATTTACCACCAAACTGCTGGTTTTGTGTCTGCTTGTTGCTTTTCCTAAAGTTTAGGAGCTCATGGTGACCCTGCTGTACGTGTGACAGACAGCAGATATTCTCAGTAACTCTTTAGATGTGCAGGGCGTTAAACTCAAGGCCTTGCATTTCTGTAGCAATTTATGGTAATTTCTGCAGTAATTTATTCACACTGATTTCTCTAATTTACTGTATGAGGTGCAGAATAAGTTAATGGGGTGTAGGATCTTGGCGATACCTTTTCAGCCATGTCAGCAAATCCTCCTGAGGATTTCCTGAGGAAACATACACATGCTAAAGTCCATCTTCACTAAATATACCCATTTTGAGAGACAGCAAACCTCCCGCAGCATGGATGCAGTTCTGCCAGCTGCAGCTGACCATAAAAGAGCAGTTCAGCCTCATAAATGAAGTGATAGCAGCTCCATTATCTCACGCTGATATGATTACCTCTGCTGCAGTGTAGCTGGGTAAACAGGCACGCCCTTCACAGGCACAGGATCTGTGAGAAGCAGTACAGCACTTATATCTCCAAGTCTTTGCCAAATGAGATACAGCCAGGAATTTGAGCACTTCCTGAACTTAACCAACTCCTCTAATAAAGTGATTTTACAGAAGAGAGACCAGGGAAATTGATGCAATTAGCAACTGCATTTTTGGCTATGTGCCCAGTAAAAACTGTGAACCAACAGCCAGATGAGTGGTTTCTGTTCATGTAAATTCAGAGCACCTAAGGATGCTCTTTTAAAACACCTCCAGAAAGTGAGTTGAACCTTTGTGGCAGGGTCTAACCCCAGCTAACGTGTCCCCAAAGGGGACAGAGGTGATACACACCTGATGCTGAGCTCTGATGTTCCAGACACGTCCTCTTCTCTGCTGTGCTACATACCAGCTTCTTCCCTCCTGTGTCCTCTCCTTTTTTGCCTTTATTTTCAAGTGAACTGTTATCTACCTCTGGTACTCCAAGCTGTCCAGTGGCACAGGAAATGACAGGCAGAGAGGAGATTTCTCTACAAAACTGCTGCCCCTCCTGCCTCTCTCTTGGTAAGAGCAAGGCTATGTGTGCAATACGTGGCGCTATCCATGTCACTCCTTCTATTCACCAAACAGAAGGATAACACACCTTTCAAAAGCCTGCATTAAACCTGTCCCTCTGCACCTGATTATCAGATGCACTCTTTAGTGAAGAGCATGTGGCTGGTTCCCAGCTGTGGCTCACTTTTTTATGTTGTTGTTGTTTGGAGTGATTTCTCTTGCTTTGAGTTAAACTGAGAAGGAGGTTTCATGAAATGCCTGCAGCGCTGGCCTGCTCCCAACCCCACACCGTACACTCCCATCAACATCCTGGTTGCCAGCTCTTAAGCTAGTTGGACCTCTCAGCGATCCTCTTGACCTTTTTCAGCAGCTGGGTTAGTTCTCTGCTGGCTTGGAGAGCAGGCCTGGCTCACCAAGGGGTCGGGAAACCACTGGCAGCAGCAAGAGCATGCTGTCTGGAGCAGGTTGTCCCTTTGGGCACAGCAGCTACATCCATGAGCTAATGGCAAATAGCAGCTGTTGCACTCCACCGCTGCTCCCAGCTGTGTTCCCTGCCCTTTCCCTTGCACTGGATCTAGCAGTGGAGTGGCTTCAGAGTGAGTTGATCCAGCTGGCTGATATGGCTGAAAACTCCTCATTTTTATGGCATGGTTGGTTTGCCCCTGTTGTCAGCCAGATGAACAGATTAACCCTCTGGCCTCACAGCCCCTAAATGCAATGTAAGGAAAGCAATGCAAATGGGAAACAGAGACAGAAACCAGCTTGTACATAGCTTGTACATAGCCCAGCTGCAATGCCAAACTGCAGCCTGAAGAGCAGCCACGCCTATCCAGCCATCCCACTGTTCCTGCCAGAGTCAGATCACTAGACAGGTTGCTTCCCTACCTGTGCTCTTCTGCTCTAATGAACCTCTTTTCAGTACAGGAAGTGTATTTTTATCTCTCTTATTTGGTGTGGGTAGAATTACACTCCAGCAGGCAATTTCAACCTCTTCTGATTTGTGGACTGCTAGTGGAAAGGCTGACAGGACTAAATCTATTGACTTCCTTTGTAGCTTTTGTGGACCTTGGAAGTTCCTCACAGTGGCAACAACTATAGACTGAAATGTACTGCACAGCAGAACTGCTGAGAATCACATAGGACTCACCACACCGGCAATAGTCTTTTGACATCTTTTTCTCCTCTCATTTCTTTTTACTTCTTATCGAGGATAATAAAATCAGAACAGATTATGGAGAGTGAGGCTAGTGAACAAAAATGGAAACTTTGAGTTAAAACCTTTTCAGTTTAGTTTCCTAATGGACAGCACAGAACAAATTACTGAGCCAGGACTTCCCATTCTCTTTATCTGTGAGTAGGCTGTCTCTATGGGAGATAAGCAGCAACGTCCTTTCTTAGTAGTGCAAGATCCTTTGTTGCAAACCAGAGTCACAAAGCTAAGTTTGTGTAGGGGCTGCACCAGTAACTGCACCTTCCCTTGGCTTTCAGATGCTCCTTTTGGAAAAGCTGTGGCTTCTCTCTCCATCATTGCAGAAAGCTGTATTTTGGTACGAGGGGGTTTCAGTGGCAATACTGGCTTGCAGTGAAATGCAGCCTCCTTCCTTTTATACCTCCTCTCCCTCTCTCCCTCTCTCTCTCCTGGCTTTATTCCCAGATCTGCTTCACAGCCCAGCCCCGTAAACTGAGTCAGTACAATTGTCAGGGTGAAAGGTGGCAAGGAGTGGGAATGGGGGAGATGGCAAAAGGAATGGCAGGCGGGATCTGCTTAAGCTGCCAAACCCTTACTTTTCACCAACTCAGACTTCAACACTGTCATGTTTAGTACATCCATCCATTTAGCAGCCCCTTCAGCTAAATTTGTCTGTAGTTTATGTACACACCTTCTGGTCCCTATCTTGCTGATGACCGGGAGGAATTGCTGCTGAAGAGGTCACACGTTTTCCTCTTAAATAGAGAGAGACATGAATTGTTTTCCTTTCACATGCTTTGCTGCAAGATAATGAAACCTTTGAATGAGGAGGGGAACAACATATTAACATATAATTTAAAGTAATCTTGATGTCAACCACTGGGGACCTCATCGTGTACCTTATTAAGTGAGGTCTGGGATGGCTGGTGTGTGTGGGAAAAACAGGACAAGAGTTCTCAAAGGAAAAGCTTAACCAAGGTCAATACATTTCACCAGCTAGATTCCTGAACAACATTCCCAGGAGAGAAGTACCTGAATGCCTGATTCAGTGGTGATGTGCTCCTACACACCAGTCCTAAAGCAGCAGAGGTTAACAACACTCAGAATGTCAGCACTGGCCCCCAAGATAAAATGCTGTCATGATGAAAGGAGCAATTCTCTGGCGTCCTTCCGCCTGCAGAATCTGTATAAGCTGAGCTGCACTCAAGGAGCCTTAGCAGTGCAATTATGTGAGTTAAGAAGCAGGCCTTTTGCTGATAAAAGCCCTCATTTAGATGTAGCTATACACACATAGGCAGGAGGAATGGCTTTAACCTTGCTGAGCTACAGCAGAAAACCATATCTCTAGTTAGACTTAGGATCAAAAGTATGTGAATATCACATGGTGTTGATTTTATTACAGGCCTCCACAGAGTGCCCATCATTTGTAATTCTTGAGTAGTCCTTATGCAACAACAAAACAATGGTATTTTCCAGCTAGAGAACAGGCTCTAATATTTGCAACATCAACTGACATTGCTTTCCAGGTCAAAACCTGTGGAAGGAAATTCCTTGCTGGATGGAGTCCCAGGCACCACTGATAGTGTGCCCATAACCTGTTAGCTGTGACAGATAGCCGGTTCTTGCTAATCCTCTCTATCCAAAAAGAGGGCAGTAGCAATCTTTGAGGCTTGAACCTTATCACTGTGGTGTGAAATGCCACTTGCAGGTCAGTGGCTACTTGTTCCAACCCCACTCACTACATTTTGGGTGCAAAAATGTAATTATCTCACTGTTGATCACTTTAAGAGAATAGTCTAGTCCCCTGGCTTAAGTGGTCATGTCAGGAAGGGGCTCATCCTGATTAGGACTCCCAAATCCCACAGAAATAAGTAAGACTATCCAAGATGATCTGGTTTGATAAGAATAACACTTACTTAGAGGCAAGTAATCTAATGCACAACAAAATATCTAACAAATTTGATCTGTCATCTAAGAGACAGGAAAAAAATCCTTCAGAAGGACTGAAAAGTCATGAAGATCCGAAGAAGAAAATTATTATAACCACATGTGAAAGAAGCAAGATGTTAGCTTTGGGATCACATTAATTGCAAAGGGGTCCAAATTTTCAGTTAATTACATTTTTTGAAAGAGCTTGTTTTCCTCAACTTATAAAATATATTAGGGGGAAAAACATGTGTTTTGAAAGAAAGTCCCTTTTCTTTTCCCTAGTGACACAGCACAAGATGTTCCCTTCTAATGTGTTGCAGGAGTTGGTTTGATGATTCCTCCTGACACCTCAAAGAGGTGAGACTACAAAGAAGTAGTGAAAGGATTAAATAAATCACTTGGTCACCATGGAAAATCATAGCCAGGGAGCCTAAGGTTTCCATGGCTGTTGTACAAGACAGACAGCTTCATCCTGTCACCTGTCTAGGACTGAAGGACTGTTTTTTCTCTTCTTTAATCAAATGGGCCCATGGCCAACAGTTTACCAGTCTCACTTCTAGAAGTGTGGAAGCCACTTGGTTGCCACAAATCCTCAGACAAAGGTAAAGAAAAGCTTTGCAATAAGTTTCAGCTGTCCCTATTTAGAATGGAGGCTGCTCAATATATAAAGAACCGAGCTCTTAGTTGCCAAGGGATATAGTAAATTCTTAAATAATCTACAGACTGTTAGAAGCACTAGCTGGGAAGTTATTGAATGTTCAAGGATTTCCAGTATCCTGTTTCCTAGGTGCCATTAAAAAACCACAACCTTTAATTCCACAGCAACTTGTCTCCCCCTGTGATACCATTATGTGTACATGGCTGGGCAGGAAAAATGTGCCAGCTCTTACCTGACAGCATATTGCAACACACTGCAGCATGTAAATTAGTCTCTGTGTGTTGACACAAGTCACCTTCCTTCAGCGTCACTTTATTCAAGCAAGTGTACAGCGTGTGTTTGCATGTGTATCTGGAGGTAGAAGAAACCACCTCCCCAGCCAGCTCCTTTTCCTGCTCACACCGTGAGAGCACAGCGAAGAGCCAGGAGCCCTGGCAAAGGTGGGGGAGCCTGAGGGGGTTTCCAGAGAGCCAACAGGGAGTCAGGGAAGGATGGGCACCGGGGCTGCTCCCTGGCTCCCTCCCAGGCTTTCTGTCTGACTTGCTTTCATTTCTGGGTGCCTCTGATTTCCTCACGGGTCAAACATCCCAGCACTAGCTGGTTGCAGGCAGTGCTCAGAGACATGCCAAGCCCATCCCGTGGTGTGCATGTTTCCATCCCATCGGCGCTGGCTGCTGCCAAATGGTTGCTCACGTTGCCCGAGTGTCCTGCCACCGCTGGTGACAGCCGTGTTTGGCAGCCGACCATTTCCTGGCAGACTGGTGAGCTCACGGCTGCTCCAAAACCGTGGCACAGAAGTTTGCACGTCCCTTGGAACAGGCTGCTGCCCACCCACACTACAAAGACCTATCTGCACTACAAACCAAACCACCCTGCCTCCAACATTGCAGGCACTTTGCGCTGTTTAGTCCTGTCAAGGATGCAGAAAGGAGCTGGAGGCTCTGCGAGGCAGGAGGGTGCTGCCTCTCAGCCTGGCTGGTCCCCTCTGCAGGCCCTGCCAAGCCACGGCTCAGCCCAGCCAGATTTCAAGCAAGCACTACAGCAAACTGGGCACTCGTTAGAATTTTTTTCTGAAACTTCCCTTCTTTTTTATCTAGCTGTTGCTTCCTGGACTCATATTACTTGAGCTGTCTCAGTTGGTTTCAGAAAATGGAATTGGATGTGCCACTGGTAATGCCAGCTCACAGACACAGGCCAGCAACTGCAGGGAAGGGGGAAAGCACAGCCAGGCTCCCCTTTTTGCTCTGCCACTCACTGACTTTCACATAACTATGGGCAGGTTGCTCAACCTTCCCATTTTCTAGTAAAGCAGACACATGCCTGGAAGATGTCTCAAAGTCCTCAACAGAAGCAAGTCCACAGAGTGAAGTGCGGGGATCACTCCTGAATGTTTATTGTTCAGATTTTGGAAAAAAAACCTGGCTTTACTACAACATCCACCATTTCAGGGCTGTCCTTAACAGAGACCTAGCCAAAACCACCTCTCCAGTACCGTGAGGGTGTGCAGTGCTAGCACAATTCCACAGTGATTCACTTCTATCTGTTCACTCTAGATTAACAAATCCTGTTTCCTTCAACAGTTTCCTTTGCTGCTTTGATGGGAAATTTTAGCCTGGTCAGTGTTTTTTGAAATATATGGCCAAACCCAGTTAAGGACAAAAATAGTTTTCATATGTTGGGTAACATATTGATGGCCTCACCCCATGCAAGAGTTCAGTCTGTAAGTGAACAACACCCAGCAAAGCTGCCCAAAGGAAGGTTTGCTGCTCTGTTGTCACTGTGTAGGGATCACTGATACCACATAGTCACTGTGAGGTAAAATTACAGTTTCTGTTAACAAACTGTGCAAAATTACTCCATTTGTCTAACCTTGAATTCCTTCTGGTTTCTGGGGAGATTATGTCCCAAATTCCTTGAACTATATAATGATTGCTATTGTATTTTATTTTGGTTGTGTGAACATGAAGTAGGGCGAACTTGTAATACACCAGGGACTGCATAGAGCAGCAGCTGTTACACTTTCAAAGAGCATTACTGAGCTTTTTATAGTTGGCTGCAGTTGACATCACGGCTAAATAGAGTCTTGCTCTAAAATATATTCCACCCAGCCTATGCAACCTGAAATCTATGCATTGCTGGGAGGAGAGAGGGTCACAGGAATCAATGCAATACCAGCACTGGGGATGCGTTTGCTTCTTTTTCCTGCGTCCATTAGAAGTGCCCTTGAATATTTTTTTCCAGAAAGAGCAGAAATCTCTGAAGAAGAATCACAGAGTGAAGAAACCTCTCATATCAGGATCAGCAATCAAATCTGGCCCAGGTCAGCAGTGACCAACAGCTGTAGCATCTCACTGTAGGGAGCTGTCTTAGTGCCTCATGGATGACTGTCTAAACTGAAAAAGGCCAAGTGCTTTTACACTGTTATCACTGGTGCCACCAGGATGCTGCTGGAACCTGGGCAAAAGCTACTGTGCAGTAAAAATCATTGGAGAGGAGCATCACACGCCCAGCCCCCTTTCTGGACTGGACCAGCAGCTTCCAGAGCTTTTGGGAGAGAGCTCTGCACTGTATTCACTATTAAGAAAACAACAAAGCTGAGTTAGTTGAAACAAAACTGAAGCTTATCCAGGACTCAAGTCTAGCCCCTAAAATGTCTAAATCCACTCTGTGCTTGTGTGTGCCTGAGTATCTCTACTACTCTGTAGCTGGACATACTCCTTGTGAATGGCCTGGGTTTCCTGGGCTACTTTCACAGCTTTCCATGCACTGCACCTCCTCTCTGTGACTGAGGACTGTTTGGTTTTTAGATACGGTTTCTTCTGGGATCCTAAATGACCTCATGGGGAAATGTCAATATATTACTCTTTGCCTGACTTCTGTTTTATCTTACAGGGACCCACTGTCCTGGCAAGAAGTCCCTTCAAGGGACCAAGCCAGAGATGTCTAGCCTACCTTCACCAGGAAAGCCTGCAAAATGTGAGGAGTCGGTGCATCACCAGTCTGTGAGCCTTCCCTGGGTGTTGGTTAGATGGCCTGCCAAAAACATCTCAGGTGAGACTGACTGGCACAAGCCCTTTCACAATCTGACACTGTTTGCTGCTTGTAGGGTGTGATGGCACAATTCCTCCTGAAAACTGCCCTCTGCTGCAGAATGCATTATCCTCGTAGCCAAGTGAATTGGCACGGATCCAGCGCAGCAGCCAGGACTCACCAGTGCTGCCTTCCCCTTCCAAAATGTCAAATGCACTTCTGCTTAAGCATATGACACCAGCAACCAGACAGTTTTCCCAGTCTCAGGGTTGTTGCTGTCCTCTTTATGCTATGCTCCCCTTCCTATTCATATCAATGTTCAACAGTCAACTCCCAAATGGCTCAAACTTCACCCAGAGGAAAAAAATTACCATTATCTAAACCATGGATATTCTGCAAGTGCTCCAAAGAGCATTTCATCACCTTTTTTTCACAATTAATGATTTTTACGTGCCTACATGGAGAAAATTAGCAACCTGGATCCACAGATCTGGAGAGGATTTCACAGGAGTGGCTCTCCTTTTGTTGTGAAAAAAAAGGTAAGTCTTTACTTTTGTGTGATGTGGTCCATGGTTTCTCCAGCTGCTGAAAACACTGGCCAGAGTTTGAGAAGTGACCCTGGGAAGTGTGGACAGAGAAAGAACTCACTCAGCTGTGGAATGAATGACCTGGTCTTTTGCAGCTCTTTGTGCCTACACATTTTACGAGGTCTCTAAGGAAAGTTCCCACCTGAAACCAGCTTTTGCACTTTGGTTAGCCAAAGGAATCGGGTGAAGCTGCACTGCTTCAAGATTAGCTAAAGAATGGAAAGCAGGAAGCAGGCACCAATCCAGCTCTGGAACAGGCATCTTCTAGGAACAACCCCGTGTGTCTCTGCCAGTGTGCCATGCATCTGCTCTTCAGCAATGGAGCCACAGGCAAGTTACAGTGGCATTTGATGGGTGTTTTTGGACAGCCCAGACTTGGGTATATGCTGTTAACTTGCTGCTGTGGAAAGCTGAAGGGCTAAGACTTGTTTGGAATAAATGAGGTCAGGTCAAGTAGATGAGGAAAGAGTGCAACATACAGGGGGGTTTGGTTGGGCACCTGTATGGCTCTTGGAAATTATCCTGGTCCCTCAAGCAGGAGACTGCTCCATGCAGCCAGAGAGAAGATCACCACTTGGCTGAAGAGATGCAAAATCAGGCTCTGTGGGCAGGTAAGATTAATCTGTCAGGATTTTTAGTGGCAGCAGCTTCCCCATTTATCCTGGACTGCTTTGTGCATGCCAGGACTCTTGCTGCTTTAGTTGATAAAAATACAAAACACACAGGAAGGAGACCTCGACCAAGAGAGATTAATCAAAGGAAACTCCTTATCTTCTCACTTCTGCCCTTATCCTGGCAAAACTGGAGGGAAATACAGCCTTTTTGAAATGCTAGAAACCCATGAACACTGCTATGCTGGCACTGACCAAGACACACACGATGTAAAACACCCAGGTGATGCTGTGATTGATGTGATATCCTGCCCAGCTTTGCAATTTCCAGCCACTGTCATCAAGATTTTGTCTGCAGCCATATTTCAGACATTGTCAGTGAGTGACAAAAGAGGCCAGCAGAGGTGGAAGTGCAAATAGAAACCTACGCTGTGATGCTGCTGCACCCTTGTTTGATCACTCAGACCTGCAGCAAACTCTCAGCATTCCTTAAACCTTCTCTTACCTCAAATACCTTAGGACAGTCTCCCAGCTGCAAAGATATGACTGCAAAAGAGGAAAAACGTGGTCATGAAAAGATGTGGGGGATGGCTAATATGGCAGCAGAGAGCTGCTGAGATCACCGCAGCCCGGAGTCACTCTCCATCTTGGATTGCAGTTGTCTCATCTGGAGTAATAAATGTATTTGCTCTTTGGCATGTGTCCAGCAGCATGGAGAACCTGCCAGGGGCAGGGAAGAAAAGCTGTCAAGGAGAAAAGTCTTAAATACCCCAAGTAATGTGTAAAACAAGCTTGGTTATATGCAAAAGAGAGGGGTAAGAATCAAGGGGACTAAAAGATAATGGAGAAAGAGAGAAAAGTTCCAATAAAAGGAAAGAAAGATAAAAGTTCCAATAAGAGGAAAGAGAGGAAGACCTTTAGTCAACAAAGGAGGGGATTAGAATAAGGAGGTGACAAAGGTGTGGCCTTGGCAAGCAGAGCCAAAGTCAAATAGAAAAATAACCCTGCCAGAAATAAAAGCAGAGGAGATGAGCTTGAATAAAAGGGGAAGAAAAACAGCTGTCATTTAAAATGGGAGTGAGATTGAAGCATTTTGAAGGCCTGGGGCAGGAGCTGCCTGGGGAGGGCAGCCCAGGGGGCACTGGTGCAGGCTGGAGGCAGGGACATGCCTCCCAGAGTGCCTTTGCCAGAGGAGTGAGCCAACAGGCAGGACGATATCAGACAGCTTATCTGCGATGGCTGAGGCAGGGGGACAGATAGTGGGCGAGGAGGATGCAGATACTGTTCTTTGCAGATGTGTGGAGCTTCTGTGTGAGTCAGACACCAGAAAACTGTGCCTTGGGCTTACAAAAGTCAGGATAACCCACAGAAATAATGCCTAGCGAGCGTGCTGCGTGGCACTTTTCTTTAATGTGATTTTAAATAGCAAAGAAATATGAGTCAATTCATGCACAGAAGAGAATGACTTCATCAAATGGCATAGTAACCACTGCACTCCCCAGCTATGATTATGTGGAACTGCTGATTTAATGATCAACTGCAAAACCCCAGCTCAGGTGAAACTTCCCACGTTCCATCTGCATGTTAAACCTGAAAATCTTCCAAACTGTACAGAGGCTTGAAAACATTTGAAATTCAAGAGCCCAGGAAAAAATGCAAGAGCAAAACCAAAATGGTTTTGTTGTAAATGAGACTAAAAGTCCCTTATCTCCAAAACTAAATCAGAAAAGAGGGTGGGAAACATTTAGAATGAATGATTAGACTGAAGCTGGAGCACTGACCTTGGCACATGCCTGAGAAGCAGCAGGGAAGCACAAGGAAGCCAGATGAAAGATTCTCCAGTCAGTACCACTCAGAGAGGGAAGACTTGGTAGATTTTAGTAGCACCAGGGCAGCCAAGGGCAGAGAAGGATAGTGGGTTTGTGTTTTTATTGTAACAGGCATTCAACCACACCAGGAAAGTTCTGGCTCTATGTATTGTCTTCTGGTTTTGAACCATTGGAGCAAAACTTGCTTCACATTTGGATCCTTTTCTCAAGTACCATGAGACACAAGTTGTAAGAAACCAACCAACAAACAAACAAAGTAACATTTACATAAAAATTAATTAATTTCAGCAGCTCTCAGATACCAAACACTGCAAGACAGAAACAGCAAATCTTGTGACTCATTTGTTAAGTTGGCGTAGAAGGAAGAACTTACCGCATGTAGGGGATTGTGATAAGGGTTTAAGAGCCTGCCAAGAAAAGGTACAAAACAATGCCTTAACACTGCTTGCTAAGGCCAAGGAGCCTGAAAATGGAAGAGAGGAGACTGTTTGGAGTTTTTCTTGCTGTTATCCAGTGCTGTAAGAGGAGGATGTGGCCTCTCTGCTGTCCATCACCCTGCCTTCCCCTACTCTGTGTGTATATTCAGGCTGCACCCTGGCAGGCTGCCTTTCCTAAGTAGGTGCTGAATGAAAAGGAAGAAAACATGGTCCTGTCTTTTCCCTTAGCTCTTCTCTTATCTTCTTCTTTCTTTCTTTCTTTGTTCATCTGCAGATATATTCCTGTGCTTTCACAGAGAATTAAACATTATTGGGAATTGGGATAATGCAGTTGTTTTGTATATACAACCACCTGCACCAACAGTTCTCAGCAAATCTTCATTAACAAAAATATCTCTAAGAGTCAGGTGTGACCTTGTTCAGAGCATGTGAGTAAGCAAAGCAATACAATAAACTCTATTAAATAGATGCTTTAGGTTCTCTCACAATAACACATGCTGTAAAGTCAGAGAGGGAACAGAGAGGAATTGCAACAAGGATTTGTTTAAGCCTAGAGTTTGCTGCCACAGCAAACTTGGTGGGATTGCCCTCTCACTGCAGAAGCAGCAGGTACATGCATCCTGCCACTCTCAGGGTATCTCAAAACCCAAAGGTAAGCTGAGGTTTAAGTGTATCTAAATTCAACACTAAATATCCCCTGCTTCTTCAACCAGCCCCTCCTATCTCCAGGTAGCTTCCTCCCTATTGCCCTTTCCCTTTTCCCACCCCCACCATTTGCTCTTATCTTCCTCCCAGTCCCAAATCCTTAATTTTCCTCTCCCTCCGATGGTAGGGAGCCAGCTGCCAGCCATCAGACATACTCTGCTCTTGCCCTGCTGCTGTGTCTGGGTCCTCTCTGAACTTGAGCATCTTGCCCCAATTCTGTTCCTGTTGGGACTTGGCAAATACAGCCCCTTGATCTTTTCATATGCATTTGCTGGGTTTTTATGCCTCCCCGCCTCCCCCACTGCTTTCTTCAAGGCTCTCTGTGTGTCTGAAGCTCTTATCAACTCCTCGGAGCAGAATACACGAATGGCACCAGCAGGTCTTGAAGTCACGTCTCACACCTCTCAGGAAATGGCTCACCCCACCAAGTCACATCCCCCTCCTAAGCACAGGGCTAAAGTCACAAGATACTATTAGTTCCTCGTGGCCAAAAACAAGGAGACATGGCAGCTGAACAGCTTTGAAAGGAGGAGAGACCATGCATCTATAGAGATAACCAAGTCTGAGCCAAGCAAGACAGGCATCTTTCAGAGAGAACACAACCTCTTGTCACACTGCATTTACTTTAACCCTCTATCTGTGCATAGAGCTGCTGGGCAAGCCTGGCCCTGTGCTTGGTGATCTGAAATAACCTGTGCTGGGGATTGATGTCACCAGGCTCTGACACTGTTCTGGTTCTCCAGTGCCATGGGCTCCATCACGCTGGAGCTGTGCCCAATGTACCTTCTGCACCCCTAACAGGACAAAAGTGCTGAAAGGGGTTCAGCCCAGCCCCTTGGTCTCAGGCCACACTCAGGACACTGCAACAGCACCATCTCCCTTTCACTCCCCAGTGCCCAGGCACCCACTGGGACAGCCTGGAGCATGGCCAAGTCCCATTTCTGGCTTTGAAGTAAGACACTGGCTGTATGCACCTCACCGTGTCCCAGGTGGAGGTGAACACACACCAGAAAGGCAAGCCCCCTCTTCTCCATAGAGGACTCTGGCAAGGAGCAGCTCTCAGGGACACAGTTGAATATCCACAATGGACAGGCAGCTCAGGCCTTTTCAAAAATATATTTCAAGGCATCTGCAAACTGTGCCAGAGTGAGGAGTATACAAAGCCCACCTTGCTCAAGCTCTTCTTTGTTAAAGCTGTGAGGACTAGAGAAATGACAACTCTAAATTAAAAACATGACATCATTGTAAGATATCAGAACTCTACCTAAAAGCCTGGATGGGCCTCAATATATAGATCTTGTGTCTGTACATTGGGAAGACCTGCTAAACCTCTAAAAGCATTTGGAGGCTGTAAAGAGCTTTGTCACAATGACTAGAAGCAATCAAAGGGAAATTAAGTATTCATATAAAGACTTCCTCTTAGGCAGAATGAAAAAACCTCAAAACCTAAGCCTAGCATGCATTAACAATTTTTTGCTATCAGGGCCCTACTAGAGAAGCTGGAAATTATATGGTATTTTCCTGCCAGCAGAAGCTCTGGAGCAAATGTAGTTATATATGCAACCATAAAAATGTGTCCGGACTACAATTAATTTAATTTGTGAGATAATTATCCAGGGAGTGCTTCTTCAGGGACAAGCTACCCAGGGATAGCTTAAACTTAAGCCTTAGCAGCAAAAATGTGGTTTTATTTTTTCTTAAACTTTCTCTAAATTAATGAAATCAGGTTTTTGTGACCACTGTCCCTTTTTTTGGTCAGTCTCCTAATACATGGAGAGGGACTTTTTACAAGGGCATGTCATGACACGACAAGGCTAAATGGCTTCAAAATAAGGTTTAGATTAGATATTAGGAAGAAATTCTTAACTGTGAGGGTGGTGAGGCATTGGCACAGCCTGCCCAGAGCAGCTGTGGCTGCCCCATCCCTGGAAATGTTCAAGGCCAGGCTGGATGGTGCTCTGAGCAAGCTGGTCTGGTGGAAGGTGTCCCTGCCCATGGCAGGGGGCTGGAACTAGGTGATCTGTAAGATGCCTTCCAACCCAAACCTTTCTATGTTTCTGTGATAAGATTTGAACTTCATGGCCAATTTCAATTTAAACTGATGTAGAAATTGAGATCTCCAAGGTACCAAATTTTTGCAAATCTAGTCAGGTTGATGAGAGACTGCTAAATCTCCACTACTAAAAACCTCAGTCTCTGGTTTAGTGACCAGAGAATTCATGTTGAAGACAGCCACCAAAAAGAAAAATAGCATAAGCCTTGCTGGAATGACAAAACACCATGCAAGAGCTGTGTCCCTGCAGAGTCCTAGAAGGAACAAGGTGGTGTGACATCTGACAAACCAGAGGAGTTTGAACACAGCCAAGGCTGCACTGCTGGTTACAAATCACTGCATGGCAAAACCCCTGGTGTCCCATTCCCTCCAGGGCTGAGCAGCAGAACTGCTCACATGTTAGTTATTTAAAGGGCTGTGTTGGCCTTGTCAGCAAAGGCATGGCTGGGAGTCACAGTATTGCCTCCTCTTGCCATGCATTCTGGGATGCTTCCCAAGCTCCAGTTCCTCAAGTCACATAAGGCAGGATCTTAAACTGCACATTTAAAAGATGACTTTGGAGCCCCAACAGCCTGAGAGAACCTCTCCAGCTTGCCATGCAAAAGGCTGAAGAGTCAGCTAGCTGGAAAACTTCCCACAGGCCCTATCTCCCCCTGCTTCTCCTCAATCTCTGTGTTTCATAGCGTGTCTTACCCTTGCTGGATGCTCAGAGCTGGCAGCAGTGATGTGAGAGGAGAGCATGTTCTCCAGCTGAAGCTTAAAACCATTTTATTGCAGGTACAGGCACATTTTGTATTGTGAGTCCTCTTGGCACAGGCTCCTCAGTGCTGAGGCACTCCCAGCACAGACAAAAGCATGAGAAGTTTCTCTCTTGACAGAGTGAAAATCAGTGTAAACAGTATCTGAAGCAGCCTGTAATTTTTGATATCAACACAAGGCAGTCTGCTTTTCCCTTAAGAGATAGCTCTCTCAGTTTTAACCATCTTAATTTCAAAAAACAAGCCACTTCTGGATTTTTGGTGTAGCTTCTCAAGGGAAGACACAAAATCCCCCTTTGTGCCTTGGTGGGACACAAATAAAAGCCAGTCTGCAGAACAGGAAGAGACAAAACTGAATGTCTTCTAAATGCTTACCTGAGTATGACTCCATGCAGATGCTGGCAGCAACAAGGCATCAGAAACTTCCTTGTCAGACTACAAGAGGCACAGCAGGATGGAAAACTACTTGTCAGGGAAAGGGAACTCCACTGAATCCAGACAGAGTACTTTGTCCTTGCTGCAGGAGGCACACTGCACTACCCCACAGGCATGGCTTTTAGAACATCAGCAGGATAATACTCTGTGGGGGCTGTGGAGAAGTGTGCCAGCATTGGAAGAGGAGAGAACTGTCAGAAGGAAGCAAGGAGCTGTCTTTCATAGCATCCTGCTTGCCTGGGAGGAGGCAAAAGCCCCCTATTCTGATCTCCACCTAACAACACACTCCTCTACAATCAGAGCACTGTCCCCCTTGCTTTGATTCAGCTTTAGATCTTTTTCAAACCAAGCCAATACAGAAGGGTGGCCATGAGGATTCCATGGACAAAATTAGTGTGTGATGCTCTGAGCAATAGGAAAGGCAAAATACGATTCCTGGGCTTTAGTCTTGCTCCAGAATTGCTTTGCTTTTGCAAAAGCACATACCACTGGTAAGCAGAAAAGGACTCATCACCAAGATATATGAACATGCTGGTAACAGCCAGCCAGCCTAGACAGGGAAACTGAGGCAGACTAGAAGTAAACAGAAGTCAGCACCTGCAGACAGGCAGCACAGCCTGACCTGCTCACAGCAGCCTCATCCGCTCACAGGTATGTCTGCTGGAAAATGCAATTATCTGCAGCCAGGTAATAAAGAGACTGAGCATGAACCCCACACCCTGGGCTCCCTGTTGTAACCCTGGGCTGCACGAAGGGCACTGAGCCTTTTGCTCACAATTCAGTCACCCGGGCTTCCTACTCCACACGGCAGAGCCACCAGTCATGCTGCACTCATGGGCAACAGAGATTGCAACAAAATGTAGTGTGTGAAAGTTATTTCTCTTCTGTTGTAACACTGTAGACTTTTTAAAAGTCTATAATTGTTACATCTGTGCCTCCCAATGAAAGCTTCCAGGCGTGGGAAGCCTCACCATTCTTTTCCTCACCGAGGGGAGCATGTCAGCTGCTGTCACAAGACAGCAATTGGAACACCTCTGGAACCATAAAGGGCAAGGGAACCGAGGAGGCTTTGGGCCTGAAGGATGTCACAGCAGCCAGAGATCAAAGAGCCAGCCCATTTCCAGATCTATGAGTTGGGAACAGGTCTATTAGCTCCCAGTAGACACTTTTTCCTGAGTATCTATTCAATATACATTGATAGTTGTCTTAATGGGAAGTCTGACGCTGAAAACCACCATGCTCCTGGGCAGTCTGTCTCAGTTTTGGTCTCTGCTAGCTCAGCATCAGACCCAGGTGGTGGCAGTCCTAGAAGGCAGTCCCTGATGGGTTCCCCTCATTTCCCTTCTGCTGCCTCTGTCAGTGTCCTCTCGCTTGTACAGCCATCCCAGGGCCTGCTGGTAACTCACAGGTAGAAACCCCAGATTTGGATTAAAAAACACCCAACCAACAAACAGCAACTGTTATCACTGTGCAGTTAATTTAACTTGGGTTAAAATTCCCTGCTCACACTGTGTGGACTGACACATAATCAGCTAAAGGGAAAGCATCAGGACAAGGATGAACAGTGGGGGGCCTGTGGTGTCAGCAGCTCCTTAAGCCTGGGCTGCTGCTGAAAGAAAAACACATGTATGTGTGTGAAAAAACACATTTCCTCAAAAACCTGCTCTCTCTGTCTGATGGACTTAAATCAACCTTAACCAAATCCTAGAAAATGAAAGGATGCCACATCTCTATTCTTCATTGCACAGAAAAGAAACCTCTGCTATGTTTTTCAGGAATATTATTTGATGTAAAATACAATAAAACATTCATCATGTAAACATAATCTGGAATAATTCTCTTTTGCTGCCACCTGTGGCATCTTCTAAATCTGCATTCAATCTGCAGAGTAATTCAACCCTCCACAAGTCTTTCACTAAAAACCTTAAAATAAAGCTGTCTGTGCTTTCTGGATCACCACTCACCTGTGCCCTTTCTCACCATTGTGCCCTCTTGTTACACTGCTAATTGAGAACACTGTACAAGTCTCCTGTTTCTGACTGCTGGCTGCAGACTACAGCCCATGATTTTGGGAACAGCCTAGAAACTTCACTCATGAAAGCATCTGGACTGCTGCCTTTATATGTCCATCTAGACAAATAAAAGGACAAAGGTACAAATGTTTTAGCAACAAAACTTCCAAACCCAGCTTTTAACAATTTTAACACGATTTTCTGTACAAAGTCACTTTTCTTGGGGACAGTTGTAAAAAGTAAAATGAGGACAAACCATTTGAAGTGCCTTGGTGGTGTTGGGGTGTGCAGGCAGCATTTCAGCACAAGGCCTCTCCATCTGGAAATCAGTTATGGCAGAAACACACGGGATGTGCAAGTGTGATGTGTAAAGGCATTAGCAAGTTGTGGAAAAGGTGATGACACCAACGTCTGCCTCTGCCCTGTCTGAGCTGCTGTGGCTCTCCAGGTGCATTTAACTTGCATCTTAAAAAGAAAGAGATGTTTTTGCAGCAGCAGGCACAGCAGGAAGCCGTACACCACCTGCACAGCTGGCAGTGAAGCACTGCAAGTGGAGCCGTTGTGGCCACGGGAAGAGATAACTTCTGTTTGCTTTATGTCTCACACTATCCCTGATCCATTACTTGCCAAAGCAGACAGCTGCTTGAGGACATCTACCTCTATCCACACCAATAACTGAAGGGAGTGAACGCCACAACCCTATCGGCCCAGATGTTGTATCAGAAATAACCCAGCCGCTGCACCGGGTCCTCTCTGGGGTGCCAAACATCCAACACCCAGTTGTTTTGCGCACGGCGAGCGGCTGCAAAGCCTGCTCCCCTCTCCCGCCTGCTGTCCATGTTTCGTGCAGGGAGTCGAGGGCTACCAGCCGTCACCCATACCCGTCGGGCACGCGTAGGGCTGCGGTGCCCGGCCACCGCCGAGTCCTCTGGGCTGAGCAAGGCAAGAGCCGCCCCAGTCGGGCACCCCACCGGCAGCCCGGGGCGCGGGGCCCGGCGGGGTGCCCGGAGCTCACCTTCCCCGCGGGGCCGT
>VXAC01002383.1:762425-782801 GCA_013399225.1 Rhipidura dahli
CGGGCTTCCCGCGGCCGCCCCGCTTCGCCGCCCTGCGCGCTCCGGAGCGGCCCCTCTGCGCCCTCTCCGGGGTGGCGGCCGGCACGGAGGACGGCTCGGCCCCCTACGCGTGGCCGCCGGCCGCAGGTTTTCCCCCCGGCCCCGGCTTCGAGGGCTTCCCGCCCGGCCAGCCCGGCGGGGCAGAACCCTCTCCGTTCACGGGGAGCGCCGCCGGCCCCTTCCCGCCGGCCCGCGCCTTCTGCGGGCAGTATTCGCCCGTGTCGGACGCCGAGGACACCAGCGGCTACTCGGAGTCGGGCTCGGAGTGGGAGGAGAACGCGCTCGGTGCATTCCGCGCCCTCTGAGCGCCGCCGCGGCGGAACGCGGCCCGGGAAGGGGGACAGGTTAAAGGCGCATTCCCGGCCGCGCTGCGAAGCCCTCCCGTCGCACCCCGTCCCGCGGTGCGCTGCTCGGGCGGGGAGCAGTCACACACCGCGCTACCTCACCACTGCTGCTCTGCCACTGTTGCACTTTATCCGGTAGTGACTGATTTTACCTATTTATTTAAAACAGATACGGGTCGGCTCCATCAGCTGAGGGCATCTTTTTACACCGTATTTAAAGCTTTCTTTTACCATATTTTGTATATCTATTTAACCTTCTTTAGCCAAAAAGCTAACCAAATCCACTGTTTTGGGGGGGGGGGCTGGTCTTAGAAAAGAATGTGATGGTCTGTCAGGATTTTTTGACCAAGGAAAATAAAAATTTAAATTTTTGCTCTGCTTGTGTGTGTACCGTGTGCAGGGGCAAGGTTTCTTACCTTGACTGACAGTGGGGGAGAGAAGTGGTAGATATGCCAGCTGCAGGTTCTCTTCTCAGGTCCTGAAAAGCCATGGCTGCAGTGTAGATGTCGATAAGAGACCTAAGGGGCCTGAAGGACAGGTTACAGAAACAGCCTTAAACCACCTCTGTCAGTACTTGTCTTAAATATGCCCTAAACAAACACCCCCATCCCTAAATGAAAATGGAAATTAATGGCCTAATACAAACCCCCAAATCTCAAGTGCTTGGACAAAAGCCTCCAGTCTGCCACTTAAGCCAAAGTTAATGTTAAACTAAGAGAAATGGCAGTATTTTGTGGACACTCTAATGGTGCTTTAGCTTTAGGTAGGGACTACACAGAAGCTGTTCACGTGACTGGTTGTGGGCTGACTGGCTCTGCACTAAGAATGGCAAAATTAGTAATAACAGAAGTCTCTCCTATAATTCAATTTATTAAGGAAGGATATATTACTCTGCACATATTTTGAGGATAAGACCAATTGTTCCTGCTTACAAAATAGTACTTCAGAGCCTAGCAGAGCAAGCTGTAAGACATCAATTATGGAAGAGCACCTGAATGCCACATGCACAGGAAAAATGACCCATGTACTGGTGGCAGAAATATTCTGTAACAGGAATCATGGCCCACAGAGTAAGGTTACCAATACACAAAATCCCTCAGTGCCACCCCATAACATACCTGTGCTTGTGGGATCTGGGACAGCTGAATGCTGGTTGGACTGCAAGCTTGTAAGGTGAAGTGGCGTAGCACAGCTGCTAACTTAGTATTCTCCATCAAAAAAACCCCCAGAGCTATCCTTGAGAAAAACATGAACCAAAAAACAACCAACTACCTCAAATACCATCCCAGGTGGACTTGGGTGCTATGCTGGGGGTCAGAAAAACTCCAGAAGAGAAGCACTTGCAGGAAGAGACAGAAAATGAGACCATGGTTTCTTGGGGGCTCATGGTAAATTCAAGTTTACTGATTATAAGAAATCAAAGTAACTTGTTCTGCTCCTGCAGACTTCGGGTATGGTAGTTGCAGTGAGCTCTTGAGACTCCAGCTATACTTTGGGCACATTCAGCAAAAGCAGTGGTGTTTGTTACTGTCACCAAAATTCAACATTAGCTCTGACCCAACACAACAGTACCCAAGGAGAAATGCAGCCTCTCAAAGAAGAGATGTGTATATTCACATTACCTACATGAGTGGGACAAGTGACATGTGAAAGTACATGGAGACGCTTTTCACAAATGACAGATCTTTCCATGATATATTACCCTGCAATAATTAAAAAAACTCTCCATCAATAGAAAACATGTTGGAGAGCACATTTAAGTATCCACATGTAAAAACCATCACACCTAAGGAATCAGAGTTGAAATTGGAGTGTGGTGATTATTGCAATGTATTCTATATCCAATAAGAAATAAGGTCATGTAAACCAGGTTCCCAAATCCTCTGGTATCTACTAGCATCTGCAGCTTCTCTCCCCCTCAGTATGGGATGTTTGCTATCTACAGGGCCAAACTACCCTCCTGGTGTTTAGTACTGGGAAGTCCTGCTCCTCAAAAGCATTCACATGCTGAGCATATGCTGTCCCAATGGAGCAGGATGGGATCACAGCAGAAGTGTGCAGAGGGAGCCGCAGGCACGTGAGTACAGGAGTGCAAGGAGATGGTTCCTTTTTCCTGAGTTAGCTGTGGATCAGATTAGTTCCTGTCTGACTAAACCTATGTACCTTAAATTAGGCTTTAGCACCTTTCTCTGTTTACATGAAAAGGGTGGTGGGAGAGGACTCCTTTCTGTCTTCTTTATCAAACACATGGTACCACCACAAAATAATGAGTGACATAATTACAAAAGCAATCGCAGGGACCACTATGATGTTCTGCTGCATTCTGAGAGGTAAGTTTTCCTGGGTAACTCAGCTAAATTACTGTTTATCATTATTTTATAGCATCCCTTGTAAAATTATTAATACCTTTTGAAACAGCTACTCACCTTGTCCTCATAACATTTCATTTTCAGCAACTAGCTTCTTTTAAAAAAATGACCTGAGACCATCTGCAAAAAAGTTTGCATTTTTGTGAAATATATCAACTCTCATAGGTCAATTTATTCAGTTACAAATTTCATTGAGAATAAAAGATTTATGCATTTCTCTTAATTAACAGAACAAATTTAGCTAAATATAAACTCTGCACTAAAGTTTTGCAGTGGCACAATACAACACAGAATACAGAAGCATCTTTAAACTATACAAAATTTTAAAATTGAAAATAATCCTGTTTACATATTCTTTATACATTAACATATAAAAGACCTTATTTAATGAGGCATCTAAAAGAATCAAAAACATCTCTACAGCTATCTCTGAAAATTCGTATCTGGAAACAATTCATTACACAGAAGCTTTACAAGACTATTTAAACAAACCAATACACACTTTTTACAAGATTAACATTCCAAAAGGTATAGGCAGGTTATCACTTCTTATTTTTGCAGTTTACCTCACTGGTTATCTTTAATTATAAAAATCTTCATATTTATATATGTTGGGTATTGTTGAATAACCAGTCATCTAATTTAAAACTTGTGCAAAACAAACAAGAATTTGGGAAAACAATACGTTTAACCAGTCACTTATATAAAATACCACCTAAAGCACTTCTTTTGCCCTGTGTGAAGGGAAAAAGCCATAACCAATCTCTCTCTCTGGAAAGTTACATTTTTATATTCCTTCATTAGAGTCCTTCTATAAGTTATGATAAATTAAGAGTTCCAACAAGACACTGACTGATCGATAGACCTGCCCGACATCCTCCAGTTTTCAGCTTATGTTTGCTGGCTGTATCCTGCTGCTGCTTCCTTAGATCAGGAACACTTGGCTTCCCAAGGGCTGACCTGGCAGCTCTCAAGACCTACACAGAGGTGGTAGCTTTACACAACAAAGACCTGCCATGTGGCTACTAACTCGAGCCATTTCCTCTTCGGCACTTCTAACATACCAGGAGATCCAACAGCAAGAGGTGTGCAGAATTAATCTGAACTTTTAAAAATGAAGTTCAAATTATATGAAAGTATGCTTTCAAGTTCACTATAATCAATGCAATTACTAAGAGATTACCAGTTAGCAAAACTACTGCATGTGAATAACAAATGGAGAAATCTAACATAATGCTGGCCAGTAGTGCTGGTTTCCTTAAGAAGCAGATATAATATACTTAAAAGGGTCCTTTATGAGAGGTTTTCTCTTCCCTTATCTTCTGGCAGTTAGGGTATTTGGTGAAGCCTATAGAAAGGAAGAAGATTTTCCAGAACTACTTGCTGTACACTTGAAAGGAAGTTTTCAGTCTCTGTTGGTGTTATTAGCTGCAAAAGCATGTAAATTTCCCATCTGGCTCAGACCACTCTGAATATGTGCAACATGGATCTCAACATTATTCTGAAAACAACTATGGGAAGAAAAGAAGAAAGAGAGAAAGAAGTGTTAAACCCCGTATGTGTCTGAATATCTCTACAGTGAAAAATCGAGATGTGAACATAGCCAGTACAAAAATTCAGATGAACTGGAGAGCAGTACACACAAATGCAACATGACAGAGAAGTATGGCAAACCAGAACTTGCACAAACAGCTGCATGAAATCAAGAGTTACTGACTTGGGCACTTAAAGTAAGGTTTTAACATGACCAGAGTCAGTGAAATTAAAATATTATGAAGAGATGCTAAAATGGCCAAAATAAGTACCATGAAATGGAAACATCATCACTTTCTTCACATCAACCTTTACTTGAATCAATTCCAATATGAAATTTGCAGGGTTGATTATAAAGTAGTTTCACTAATGTTTGAGGTTTGGTTTTGTTTTTCCTAATGAAAAATGCTATAAAACAGCATTTATCAATAATTATTTTAAAATCAAAAGGCCATCCTTTGGAAAAAAAATTTAAAAAATTAAAAATTCATGTGTACAGCCTCCCCTTACTATGTAGCAATGCAAGTAGTAAGGATATAAAGAAATACTTAGCATTTAGGCTTATTTTCTAAATGACATAATTTAGCAGCATAAATTGCTGGTCACAAATTGCTGGAGGCTGGAGGGTACTCCAGACAAGTATCACTATGCTCTTGCTATCCCATTCTTGCTATTTTTATGATGCCTTCTCAGGCACCTGCTTGTGACAACTGCTGAAAAATGGCCCATCTAGATTAGACTGGCCTTTGATCTGGTACAGTACGGCTGCTTTTCTGTTTCTTGGCTTAAAATCTTGCCAATGAAAGCTGCTCAGAACCTCAAATTGTCTCATATGCCAGCTTTTGATATTTACAGACAAGAGGTTGAGTATGCCAAAAGAATACTGAAATGGTACTGTTCTCTGTTTTAAAAACTTGTATTACTAGTGGCATTTCAAAATCTGACAGTGTTCTAAAATAAGTTTTTAGCTGTCATAAATTACTAAAGAACAAGAAAGTCTAGTTGTTGCTGCATCAATTTAGCACTTTTTAACATGTTATTTCACTGATAGGTTCAAACAGAAAACTGCTCATTCCACATTCCCTCTAAGAAGCCCCCCTTTTAGATGGGGCCCTCCCTATAAGTGGAAGTTACCAGATTAAACACCTTAATTATAATCAATGTTCACCTCTAAAATAAGTAAGAACTGCCTACTATCACAAAGCGTGTAATTAAGAATTAAATATTCAAAAAGAAATACCTGATATTTGAGGAGTCTATTGAATTCTTAATGTCGTTTAATGAATCTGTTAGTGATTTAAATTCAAAGGAATTCAGATCACCACCTTCTGCTAGACACTGTAGAAGAAGAAAACAAAAATCTCACAGTTGGTATTTCTCACAGTTGAGCACAAAAACTGGCTGAGCTTTAATACTATGTACTGTATGGGAGAAGCTGTTCTGTGCAAAATTTTTACCTTAATTTGCAGTAATATTGCTGTAAGTCTAGAGATAAGATCAGTTAAATTTTCACTCTCAACACAGAGTTGTCCTGTTGATGAGGTATTTGCTTGTCTGACAACCTCCTGAGCTTCCTCTTCACACCTGCGCCTCAGATCCGTGGGCTGGTCAGCAGGCTGGAGGCCCTGGTCAGGAGCAAGCTGCAGAGATATGGCAGGGAGACATTAAGAGTGAAGATGTTCTTTGCATGTGGTGGATGGGTGAAATGAGAGGATTTCCAAGACAGTTCACGTGTATATAGTACAAAGTGTTTTTTCTTTATGCATGTCTGTTTAAGAACAGGCCACAAGTATCAGGAAAAGTGTCTGTTGCTCAAAGGCAGACACAGAGAAGGAATCCAATGCAGCTGCCAATAGTTTCATTTCAGTGTGACCACCACCTAATGCTCTGCTCCCAGAAAATTCTATTTTCTGCTTAGGTTGAGCAAAACCTCCAAGGACACAGAGATTCCAGCAAAATCTTACCTCGTAGCAATACTGTTGAACTTTATGCAAAACTTTATTCAAGTCTTTGTTTAGCTGTTCTAGATCTAGCACAATAGTTGCATATCTCCTCTGAAACTCAATGCCTATTGGCATGGAATAGGATTTCTGTGGAAAACACAAAGCATATTAAAGTTAATGCAATACTGTACAGTTATAGATTTTGAACTCATCAAAAGGAGTTTTTACGTGAAAATTATATTGAGATATTTGAAATCCCAGTGTCAAATAGTAAAACATTAACATACAAAATACTAAACACAGTACAGGACAATATGGCCTTGGTCACCTCTGCTGGAGGATGGGAAGCACATTTGGTTAGTAAGTTACTGGTCACTTGAGGATGACTCAGTGCTACATACCTTCTCTTACAGCTAAAAGTTGCCAAAAAAGAAAGTTACTAGAGCTTACATTTGGTAACAGTATTTTTTAAGCACAGTTTTCCACAAAAAGAATAAATACCAAAATACAGTACCTTTATTTCTTACATTCTTTTCAGAATATAGCTTGACATTGTTTGGGTGGTATTTATGAAATTGAAACAAAACATGTAATATATTATAAATTTTCCTCTACAAATTGCCTCTTGCAAGAGAAGCTCGATGTAGTCCCAGCCACGAGACTGAGATACAGGTACCTCCCACAATCAAAACTTGTACCTGTAGTTTTTACACCAAAAAATAACACAAACTGCAAGTCAAGAGCCTTCATCAGGAGGATCCTGGTCAAAAACTCAAAAGGTTTCAGTCAGGAGTTCAGTTTAAAGTTCCCCATTAAACTTAATCACTGAAATGATCTCCTGGGACTTACAAATCGGAATACCAAATTAACAGGGCTTTAAACTAACACCGTAATTTCAGAATTCACTGGAAAGCAGCATAAATTCAGCATACTTTCTGCAGCTCTGGAACTTCAAAAATCAAATCTTTTGGACCTTCTCCAGTGGCCAGTTCCCCTAGAACAGACTGAATTACTCCAGGTTAGCTGTGAAAGCTGCAGACAATTGTGAATTTTGTACTGGAGAGGAAAGGCTAAGGGCATTCCATGCTAGTGATGAAAAAAGAAATATTTCTCAGCACCAGGACTATTTCTGACCTGGGAACAACCCAAGACCTGGAAACACTGATGAACAGCTAAAGTGGCACACAAAAGATGGATGGCTTTCAGTAGATGGAAACAGGTAATACCACTGTCACCAAGGATCTAAATGTTTCTCTGAGACAACCAGTATAACCCTTACCTTGTTTTTATTGCAGGTCCTTTAAATTTATATCTGTTTATCCAAATGTTTACTGTTGTATGTACACAGTAATTTGTTTATAGCCTGCAATCCAGACTAGTACAGTGATGTCAAGAAGAATGAGACAGAAGATGTGCAGTTGCATATATTAATATCTCCTCTGAAGGCATCTCCTGAATTTAAATTTATTATTATTGCCAGATAACAACAGCCTACATTCAGTGCCATTTCTGATTTTGGTCAGTTCCATTTATTTCTATATTGAATCAGGCATTAAACAGAAGTCTTCATAAAAGGATTACTTTAAACCAAATAGTGGTGTTACTCTGACATTTATCAAATGACAATTGTATGAATTATTACCTAAGTCTGACAATTAAAGTACACCTGAATAAACTCAAAGGATTCAATTTCATTCATGTTCTGGTATGCTATTGATGTCGAAGTGAACTGGGGCCAGAAAAAGATTCTTATTAAAAGAAAATATATTTTGAATGAGAAGCAACACATACTCAGTGGCACAAACATAGATGGGATAGCCAAGGGACAAAGAGGATTAGCAGACAGGCTAAGAATATGGCCCAATAGGAAGGTATCACATCCTCTATTTTTATCAGGACAGCCTTGAATTGTAATGGCAGTTGCTTTGTGATTGCTGGTTTACAAAGGAAATAGAGCAGGGAAGAATTTCAAGTATCTCAAAGTCCTTATCCAGGTTACAATTGAGCTAAAATGTATCAAACTCAGCATCTATTTCTAGATTCCCTTCCCATTGCATTTTGCTCTTTCAATTTTGTGGAATAAAAAGATCAAGAAAAGTAACAATACAGTTTATTCAGAACTTAGTAGCTGAGCTAACATCTGGGTTCTTCCTAGAACTGTCATTCCTCTGGATCTCCTCATCTATGCAAAAGTACTAATATCTCAGAAAAAAAATTAGTTTGTTTTAAGAAGAGCTGGTCATTTTTCATTATCAGAGTTACAGGTTGCAATGATATGTTCTAATCTTACTTCTCTTTGCATCTAGTTTATTACTAACACACAAAATTAAAAGACAAAACATTTGATGTACAGGAAAAATAATGCAGGAACTGATATATGGTTTTGAAGAACAACATCATGGCATAGAAGAAAATTACAGAGACACAGGGATGGGGGCAGTAGGAAGCAGAGTAACAGAATGCACACATGCACACCATCATTGAAGGCACAGAGAGACATCTTACCACAATAAATCAAATCTTTCAACACTCACATATTTTACATGGAAAAAAAATCAACTGTTTTGTTCCAAGAAATAAAAGAGATCCCTCTTCCTCTCCACAAACCTTTAGCCTTCTGGATGCTGCAGAAACAACAGCCTGGATGGACGCTGTCAAAAGGTTGAGACTGAGAGCTTTCTGCTCTCAATTTAATTTACAGCCATGGGTGGTAGGAGAGCCACTCTTACAATTTTGATTTACTGCTGATTAGATAAAGTTAGCAAGAAAAACTATTCTGCTGCTGCTGCTAATTATGCTGTAGCTGCTGTGGTACTGTAACTTTAAATGCCAGTCAAGGGCAATCAGAAATTCACACAGAAAATCTCTGAAATGAGTAATGGCTTCAACCAGAAAACTGAGATAATAAGCACCTACTGTCTGCAAAATGGTATTATCATAAATGTCTTACCATACAAACTTGTACTCCAAATTCTCAAAGTACAAAGTATTTCCTTACTTTATGTGTTAACTGACGTGCTATCCCAATGTTAACATTAATCAGTTTCCAAAGCACAATGCTTTCAAAGGAGAACCATATTTGAAGCAACTGACCTCTCTGACTTGTCTTTAAAAATAGTATTTTGTGTCAGAGAAAGCATTAAATACTGATTTTATTTAGACTATAGTCCTAATTGTATTTATTTGCATTAGCTGTTAAAGCATATCCTGTTTTAAGAACCAAAAAGAGAACATTCTCACCAGCTTTTCTGCTTCTGTATTCATCTCTCGCAATTGTTTGATGTGTTCCTTCTTGATCATAAGGATTTTCGATAACCTGGTCTAAAACAAAGGAACTATTTTTAGAAAGAATAGGTCCTTAAGCAGTTTTGAAATGCCACAGAACTTTAAGATAAAAAACCATACCTGCTTCTTTCATAATTTAAAACGTATTTCTTAGCTGTTGATCAAGTTAAGATGCAGCAATAAAAATTAATTAAAATTAAATGATAGATTTTCCAGAGCTTTTTAAAGCATTTCCAAGTGCCCTAAATTGGTAAGTGCTAAAATCCACCAGCTGAAATTCCCTGTAGGAAGACTAATATAATTTATGGCCAACTAGATGCTGAAAAACCCTTTTTTTTTTTTTTTACAGGCTGAAGGAGAGCAAAGGGTGTTACAGTCATGATACTGCAACCAGTATCACTCACCTTACCACATCCTTTTTCTCACACAGTTCTCAGTGGTGCCCTAAACTGAGCAGCAGCCCTTTGTGTAAACTCCTGCAGTAAAACCTGGTATAGAGATTGGATCTATGTTGTACAGAACAAGTCTGGGCTTTCCATTTCCCTCTTTTGTAATGGGAATACCCTGTGTCTCCTGCCCTGGGGAACTAGCAGGCTGAGTGGAAATCACTGGGAGCACTCTCAACACACACATCACTCCTAAAACTATTCATACTCTAGGGCCCTGAGAGAAATCCCAGTTTCACTACAACCAGAAACACTTTTATTACAGGAGTAAACAGAGCAAAAAAAATCAAGTTTTATAAATTCCAGAGGGGTTAACTGCAGCCTAGTAGTGAAATATGTGACTGGGAGAAATAGGAACTCTTAGTTCAACATACATCTGATTTATACATAATCCCTTTTGTGATTTTTAAGTTCAGTCTTAATGCAGCCAGGTTGCTTGCTCTCACAAATTCTAATTAGAAAATTGTTCCAGGATGTCTTTCAGCTAATGAGGAATATTCTGGGAATTTCCATGCTAAATGCATTCTTTTTCACTTCATAGCAATTTGTTCCATATTGCCAAACAGCCAAAGCTGTTTTTCAGCTAAATACAGTGTTCTCTCCTTGTATTTATCCCTGTTTATTCAGAGACAATAGAAGCATCTCTTCTCCACTGTTTTTCCACCAGACTAATTGCAACTCGAGCCTTTCCAGCCTCTATTTCCATAAAGGGCTCTTCATCTCTTAAACTTTTGTGGCCCTTTTTGTATCTTTTTTCCATTCTTTCCTGTGTCTGAGCACAGGAAGCCTGTACCAGTACTCTGAATGACACATCTGTAAACTGAACCTGTGAAATGGCATCAATATTTCTCTCTTTCTACTCCAAATACTTTGCCAGATGCATCTTATGAGCGGATGGTGAGCCATGGTCAGAGGCACAGAGGCAACACTGCATGGGTTATCAGCCTCCCAGTTCCAGCTGCTCATTTCTGTCCTTGTGCTGTCCCCCAATGCCTGTGCTGAGCCAGCACTTGCATTTTTGCTCTTTACATTTTGCATGAAGAACTCAATCACAGAAGAGATAATGACCAAAAAAAAAAAAATTTAGAAGGGATGAGAATGAAAGAGTTTAAAATTGTTACTTGTGAGCTGGATTCTCCCTCTTATCTAGTTTCTAACACACCAGACAATTGTTCATGTTGCCAATAAAACACCTGGGAGGAAGAAACGCACTGTACACCATCTGCCACTGCTGTCAAAAAGTTACCTGTCAAGCTCTGCTATCATCACCATCCAGCAACAGCCTAACACATTCTTCTCCCTCATGAAGTCGATGAGTCCCCAAATTAATGCAGAATATATAATTTGTTCCCTGAATTTTCAAGGTATTTGATTCTTAACTTCTACTTTGACATGCAGACATATGTGAGGATGCACAGGATCTCCATTTGATGAGCTTGGAATTTCTATTATATTCATCCTCTTCCAAGATATATTCCAGGGATGAGGATAATTTGATTCTAAGAAAATGTGACTTTCACTGAATCTATCATGTTCACCAACTTTCTCTCAGGGGTACATTTTATTACATAGACCTCCATTTTAATTTGTCAGTACCATCAGTGAATGCTGTAATTCAGTCTAGCCCTATTTGTGTTGAGAAATTCTTGCCTAACAGCTCTATTTCCAGCATAACTCATCCTGCTTACTGTTGCAATTTATCGTTCTCAATAAACTGGAAACAAGTTTTTAGTACAATGCTTTTCCACATTAAAAGAAATGAAGGAACAACCCACCCAGAATGTTTAGATTTACACTTCTGATTTCATTTGTTAGACATAAAATATGAGCATTTCAAAATGAAGTGTGTGATAACTTACTATGGAATACTTCCAAAATTTTCCTAAGGAGAAAACAGTCAAAAATCGAGTATCCGTTTTCAGGTTCCTCCTGCATTTAAGTCGGGAAGATCCCTCCTTTCCCCACATGCAGGCACCAGGTCACTGCTGTGCCCGTGCTGCATCACCACACTCCCTCTACCGGGCATGCAGAGACCCTGCCAACATCTGCTTTGTCCTACACTGCTGCCTTCTAATCGGATTTTTTACCCCAAACCAGAAAAGGAACCAGGGAGGAAGGAAAATAAAACAAGCTGTAGCTCAGTGCTTGGAAAAACACTCTCTAAATTTTAATACTGGCTAGAATGTAAGAATGCAATCTATCGATTTTGACCTGCCATATAGCATATGAAATATTTAAGGATGCATTACATAATGAATTAAGCATGAAAGGGCTTTTTAAATTTATGACTCTTTTATTGCTGATTTTATTCTTAATAACATGCTAATCTTTGAGCCAGTCTCCTTCTAATACATGTTAGTCCACAGTCTCAGATGTCCAAATGTAACAAGTAGTAATTAATATAAAGATTTAAAAAAACTAAGTGTAGAAAACTATTAAAATACTTATTACAAGTCCCAATGTTTGCTTACAACTGAAAGTTATAGGTAAAGAGAATAACTAAACACATTTACTTGTCATTGTCTGCATGTGATTTTGGATACACTTCCTATTCTTTCAAATTAATTTCAGAAAAGGGAAATAAGGGGCTGGGTTGAAACCTTATTCAAGGTGTGTTCTGTATTTTCTGTTTAGTCCAAAATTCTTCCCATAAAATTGTTTCTTGGTGGTATTATAAATAACTGTCTGGCAATAGTTTTCCAGAAAGTTTTCTTGGAATCAATCATTTTCTGACCATTTACTTCCTGAACAACCAATAAATCAAAAAAAAGGCTTTGAGTTTTTTTAAGTACCAGTGAATCAGAAAGGCTAGAACATCCCGAGCAGTGACCTTTAACATAGAAATACATGTGGACTGGTGAATACAGCACAATCAATAATCAGCATTCACAAGTGTCATGTATTTCACAACAGCAAATTCCAGTACCTTGTCAAACTTCTAATTAGAAAATTGATTCTTAAAAATAATGCTTCAAGTCCTTCCATAAATGTTTAAGCCCTGTGAGTCTTTGTCGTTGCTCAAATAGACAAATGTCAAAAATCTGCGGATTGATTTTGTTCAAAGTGTTTTGAAAATCTTCAAGCAAAAATACATATTATTGTGGTATCTTTGTAAAATGCCACCATTTGTAATACAGGCAAGAGGCTTATACTTGGTAAAACTTAGATTTCCTTATACTGAGTGGTAATATACAACCAAACATGACTGACAAATCACATGTTTTCATATTTAAGATACAGAAACAGTATCATAAACAGATCACTAAGTAGCTGAAGAGCTCAATACACCTTAGTTACCTAGTTTCACTGATCATACTCTGTGACTCATATGGGAGGACAGCTGCAGATACAGTTTAGCTGCATGAAGACTGTATCTTTTGTGTATTCCATTTTACCATAACTAATGTTACAGCAACTATGCCTATTTTAAATTTTCTTAGCTAAGATAGATGCCAAGCCACCATTGTCAAAATGAGCTCCATACAAGTTTCCTCTAAAAAAAGCTGAATAGATGATACTGTCAAATAAAATTCATTATGTTGAATGGCCCAAATATTAGTGTGTCATGAGCTACAGACAGATTTATTCTTTTGACCAATTACACTGACTTTAAAATCTGAGAGGCATTCAGTAATATTATTTCTCAGCTCTTAATATTTTAAACATGAATCATTCCAGTCTCCTTTGGCATGTTCAGAACTGCTTTCCTTGTTAAAGACTTCAATCACTGATCTTAAGATGAGCCAACACGAGCAATTACATTCTTCCATCATTCTGGAAAATGCTTCAATGTGTTTTAATATTCAGTGAACCTCAGCTTCCTAACATTACTTGTCTGTGCTCTTCTGAACTGGTGCACAAAAAACACTGAGGAATTATTTCATAAAGGTGAAGACAAAAAAGTGTTTTCTATGTAGTGCTATCTATAACATGAAAATTTGCTAGCATGGAAATGAGAGCTGCTTTTCTTCTCCAAGAGGATAGGACATTATATAACATATAATATGTATGAAAATGCATATAGACAAATGTTCTTTGCACAATTCAAGTATATTTTAAATAAATAAAAAAGTCTTAACGTTTGCACGCAGAAATAATATCTTTTTTTTAAGACAAAATGGTAGAGCTGGGAAAATAAGACACACTTTTGAAGACCTGTGTGGTCTGAAAAGCAGAATATTTCAAAGGTTATAAACAAGTGTGAAAATTAAGAAAGGGTAGAATAAAAACAAATATTAACACCTCTTCAAAAGTTAATCTGGATATTTCCATATCTGTCATAAATTAACAGAAGGTCGTTTCACTGCAGAAGAATTGGCAGAATAAACACAAAAGGACAATAAACAACAAAATTAAGAGCTGCAATTAACACTTACCACTTGAATGAGGAATTCTACTGGAAAGCCTCCTAGTGTTTCACTATCTGTGCCTGAAATTTTGTTTTTCCATGAAGATTGTCCTAATAAAGGATCACTGTCCTAGAAAGGATAAAGCATTTAAATTAAATTACTTCTTTTAAGTTAAATTAAACAACTTATTTTTAGAGGATTTTGCTACAATCTTGATCTTGCTAAGTAACCTCAGAAAATTATTCTCCAAAACTGCTTAAGGTAACAGCTTCAACATGTATCAAAAATACTTCAGTGATTAACAGCAGCTGAAAAAAAGCAGCTTACAGTGATTGGAGACTGGAGTGAAGGTGTGTATGGCAATCGGGGAGGAGTCATGAAGAAGCGCGAAGGCCGCTGTTTCTGTCCGAAGGCAGCAATTGGCATCGTTTCATGAGGCTCATTGCTCTGCCACACAGGGAAAGCAAGCAAGGACATACTTCAGTGTCTGATTCATTTTTACCCTTTTGGAACACATAATTTATTTCTGGAATCTGGACTAGCTATGCCTATCCACACCCCAACCCAGCAGCATGGAAAGATTAACATTTTGCTTTTGGTCTAGGCAGGAGCTTCAAAATCCTAATGTACTGCTGGAGTTTTCAGAGTGTTCTGGCATCCCATCGAATAAAACCCGCATGAAGATTTCCAAAAATACTGAGCAGAGGCTCCAAACTCAGACCATAACAGAAACTAGAGGAATTATGTAGATCCAACACTACACAAGGTACAGAAGAAAGTGAGGTCCTCCAGAAATCCTGCAGTCTAGGCTGGACTGTCTGGAAGGAACAAAGCCAAGGAGCTGGGAAATAATCTCCAATTGTTTGACCAAAACAAAATCCTCCCAGGTGGGCTCATTAGCACAAGAAATTTCAAAATCAAGCTCACTCAACTTGTAATACTCGTTTGCAACTTCCACAGGCCTTTCCTGGCTTCACCACATTACAAAGGGCCAAGGTCTCTTAAATACTTTTTGCAAATCCTGGCCCATTCCAGAATTTTCTTTGGGATGTTATACTACTCACTGTATTTCTTCATATTGAACTCAGGCTATTATAACAGCCTATAACAGTTGGTCTAGTAAATTATTCCACCCTGAGCCATTATGCTTTAATCATAGAGGGTTATCCTGTTCTGTAAAACCATAAACAGTACAAGTCCATTATCCTGGAATTTCCCATGCATCTGTTATGCTTGTTTCCACTCTATGACAATACCACCTGGGTGTAGTATTTTCTATTTTCTTATTTTTAATTAAAGCATATCACTGTGGAATTTTTTATTTAATTTTCTTATTAGAGCTACTTTTAGAATGTGTCATTAATACTTACAAGAACTTCATAATCTGGGACTGTGTGTGTTCCAAGACCTGCCCTGTCAAAAGTCACTCTGTAGGTAGCATTAAGAGTGTCCACAGCATCTATTTGTCCAGTGAACAGACCATCATGGACACCTCGCAAACGTGCTTGAAAAAACAACACAAGAACCAAGAAACCAAACATTGCAATGCTGTGATACGCATAACAAAAAGAGATTTATTACATCTTTTGCAAGTAATCATTTATATGTATACTTAAAGCTTATAGATTAAGTGGAAAAAAAAGGCAAACTCAGAAAAAAATTATGTAGTAGAAATATTACCAAATTTTTTACAAAATTTAAGTTTGCAGGTCAAATATTTCCCAAATCTAATCCTTAGCACTACATTTATGTCTAAGTAACTCTCACTATTTCTTTACCAACACCTTCTGACAGACAGATTTTGCAGGCAAAAAATCAATTTCCAGATGATTTCGCACAGCATTTCTCTCTGGACACCTCCTCTGATGAGTGGATATTTAGCAAAAGACAGTGTGGAAGGCAGCTCAAGGATCCAGGTTTAGAAGATGAGGAGGGGCAGTGTGGGGCACACCTGCTCCTCAGCAAGAACTAAGGGCAGTGGTGTTGGACACAAAAAATGCAACAAACAGTAGTGGCCTAAATAGGAGATGCTGAAGTGAAAAGCACCTGGACCAAAATCAGACAGGAGGGAGGAATTAAAATTTTCAAAAAACTAGACAAAACCTGTGGAATGTTTTCAACAGTATTCCTTCCTCAGTTACAGTTAAGCTTTTTTATTAAGGAAATATCATGTTTAGCATACATGTCCAACTACAATGCAGTATCAATTGTATTTCTATTTCAAAACAGTTCTATATTTATGGAAAAACAAAGTTCAAGTTTTATATTAGGTCACATTTCAAACTCACATAAAACTCAATATTTTGAAAATAAGCATCTCTCTCTCCAAAATTTGTTAGGTATACTAAGCACAGAAAAAACCCTACAATTTTAACAGCAGAAATAATAAGCCACACTAAGTTTTCACCTCAAAACCTTATCACTGTTTTAAAAATACTACCTAATCTTCACAAGCACCTTCTCAACTAACAAAAAGCCATACAATTCTTGATGTTTTATCTTTATTATAATTATGTGCATTAAGTGTATTATGACTTACTAAAATCTTTGCAAAACGCACTTGGCTGCTTTTTTGTTTATTTTTAAGAAATTACCTGTGACTTTTGTTCCTATTACAAGAGGTAATGGAATATCTTCTGGAAGATCTTTGAACTGTGAAAGATCCGCAACTTTCCGCTGCTGCAAAAGTCTGATTTTCTGCCGTTTCTGTTTTAACGCTGACCTCTCTTCCTCAAAGAATGCAGAAGAACACCTACAATATAATTAGATAAAATTATACTTAAATTCATCACTGAAAACACATCTATGTGAAGGCACATCAAATAAATTGGCATAGTTTAAAAAAAATCAGTGAGAGAAATGAGAAAGCTTGGGGTGATGTGTTCAAGAGAAAAAAATTCAACGCATTTAGACAACGTTACTCCTCAGAATTCTCACTCTTAAAATAGGAGTCTGTTTTAAAACAACACTCAGGAATACTAGCTGTTGCATTAGTATGTCCAAAGAGTACAACTTTTGAGGACTTTTTTTATGAGGATTCACCTGGTGTCAGAACAAAGCTAAAGCTGGCCCCAGTCCACGTGAGGAGAGAGCCCTGGCTGCCAGCACTTACTGATACACAGGAGATCCCTCTCACGTGTGCTTATCAGCTCAATGAAACTAACTTAGTGTCAAAGGGCATCAGACTCTGCACACAAAAGGGCATGTCTCTCTCTAATCTCCTTGCACCTGTGCAGAGCACAGCTCAGCCCCAAAATCTCTATTATGCAGATGAACTGTTCTGAGATTGATCACAGCAAAAGTACAAATTTGTTTGATCTCGGGCTACTGTGGAAAATCAGATCATCTGTAGTAGTCCCCTTCCCCATTTTGGGGGGTAGGGTTGCTCTGCAAATGCAGTCTAAAAGATGGAAGGCTCACTCCTAAAGTGCTTACTTCTTATTAATTTTCACTTCTAACCTACTGAATAGGCAAGATTCATAAGGGAGATACTGAAAGCACAAAGACATTAAGGACTCAATTCTCTCTCTCATTCCTTACTAAAAAAAGTTTCTTCATTCTTGTGTCAATGAAAGAAGTAATTTAAAAAGGTGCACAAATGCTATTTTCAGTTTGTCCGATTGCAGAAGGTTATTTATCAAATAATTTGCCACCTTTGTTAATTGCTTTACTGCAGTCAAATGCAAATTACACATTTTCTGTGGAACTCATTCTGTTATATATTGATTACTGATCAGTAAGAAGTTCTATTCTGTGAAGTTATTTTAGAAGACATTGTCAACTCTGCTGCTGGTTCCCTCTTCTACACCACAAATTATTTTCTGATTTAAATTCGTTCAAGATGTTGCTCAGTCATCTCTCACTCAGTACTAAGCAGTCAGCTCATTTTTCCAAGTCTGCTTCTACTACTCTCTTATTATATGCAGAAACAAACATTCTTATGTTGTCTTCTGCATACCCCTCACTGGGAGAGTTCCACAAAGCCCTTTCACTTTTCTCCACAATTTCTCTTCCTGGCACTGTGTACAAGAAGACTGAGCACTAAGCTGCCAGGATGCTGAGACCATTTCCTTTCACACTGACCAGCAGTTTCACACTCTTCATGCACAGATCATTGATTTGCCTTTTATCTTATACATGTTTTCTAAGCTATATGGGGCATAGGCCACCTGTTTTGTCCTGGTGTTAACACATTGAGATCCTAGTCCTAAGCAAGACATGGGAAAAAAACAAAAGCAAAAATGAACTGAAGCTGTGAGGTACTTTTGTCAGATAATGCAGTAATGCACTGCACTGAAGGTTCCAATCATGATCACCACAAAAATCACCACTAGTGTCTGTATAGCTGAGAAATTCTGTTGTAGACTGAGGCTGTAGGTGTGTGTCCCACACACTCTGAAGAGCAGAATGTGTTTACCTGCAATTATGTATTATTCCAGTGGTCCTCATTAGGAATTTAAAGTATCTGGAAAGGGCTATGGCAGAGATACAGAGGGATGGTGGTTGGGACACTTATGCAGAGCTTACTTGGATATTCTTGATGCCAATGACTTCCTATTTACTACTGGGAGGAACAGGTGTGAAATAGTGTTTGCAGTGAGCTGTGAATATCAAGTTGCAAAATGCAGGTCAGAGCTTTTCAACTCCACTGAGAAGAGTAGCTAACCACAGCAAGACAACAGAATAGGCAAAAAAAAAAAGAAAGAAAAAAGAAAAAAGGAATAAAGCAATATAGGCTTTGTATTACTCCTTCTAATCATGTCCAGGGTCTTACAACAGGAACAGCAAATATCACCTGATGTTTTTTGACTCATGCCCTTAGAAATACCAATTCAAATGCTGATATACTAATTACTGACCTTTGAAGGTCCCAACAACAGCAACTACTGTTTTACTGCCAGATGGTCTTAAAAAGTCTCAGTCCCAAATGCTGTAACTATGGGTATAGAAAGTATTTGCAATATATTTCTGGCTTCTGTTAAAGGAAACCTCCAACCCAACATTCCCCAACTGCATTTAATAAAGGTTATCCCATCTTCGTGTCTCCTATGAAAAAATGAAGATTAAAACTATGGTACAGATCAAAATTGCAATCTCATTAGTTTTCAGCAGAGACTTCTGAAGAGGCTGAACATTCTTCTCAGTTTTTACCTTGCTCATGAGAATTTGAATCACAGAGGAATCACCAACATCATGTAGTGGCAGGACAAGCATATCTAAGCTCAGTTCATATCCACTGCTATTCCACAAGCTCAGTTAAGTTCACACAGAGCACACAAAACTAACTATTACCTGTTCCTTTTCTTGGACCCTATCTTTCCCCACAGTCTACTGGAATCTTACAAGCTTTGCAGGCTCTCATGAAGAATACTGCTGTGCCAATCAAACGCACTGTTGATGTGTGATAGGACATTTAAGGTAGCAGCAGACGTAAGAAAATACCACAATATATTTAAACAAAAAACAAAAAGATGACAACCATGTGCATAACTATCACACAGAGACATTATTACCCTCTGTCATCAACACTGTGGGTGCAAAATGTCTTAATTATTCTTTTTTAATCCCTCATGGGGAGATATCACTGTTGACATGGTATTTGGCTTACCCCCATATGAAGAGGACAGACAAGAAATTTCTAATTGAATGGTAAAATTAAAAAAAAAAAATCTTTCCTCTAGAAGTAGATGAAAATTGTCTTGAAAAAACATTTAAATGATTTAGAATACTTTAAAGTCTTTTAAAACTAAGGCCAAAGAGCACTTTTAACATCTTGAAAAAGACTACCAATAATTAAAAAAAAATAGTAAAGAAATAAAAATAAAGAGTGTTTATTTTATATTGCTATAAAGCAGTAACTCAAAGGTTCTGTTAACAAACAATCAGACACTTTATGCAGTCAAATACTTCTACGTCAAAATTCAGATAAAACAATTTCCTGCCCATTTAGACTTTTGGTTCCTTTGGCATGAATCTCTCTTTTTTAAAAAAAGAACTCTATGCTAGCTGAACAAAAACCCCCCAGATCAAACACCAAAACTCTCTCCCCATGGCAAAAAAAAAAAAAA
>VXAC01002383.1:782834-803724 GCA_013399225.1 Rhipidura dahli
AAAAAAAAAAAAGCAAAAAACCAACCCAAAGAACCCCTGAAAACCAAAAGGATTTTTGCAACCCACCAGGTTGGATGGGGTTTTGCAATCTGATCTAGAGAAGGTTCCCTGCCCAGGGCATCCCCTGACCCCAATCCCTGCTGGAACCAGACAATCTTTAAGGTCCTTTCCAACCCAAACCATTCTAAGACTCTCTGAAGTTTTACCAATGGTCCACCAGACTGCCAAATGAGGCAAGCTGATCTCTCAGAGAGGTAACCACTTTTGGCAAGAGTCAAATGAGATACGGATGACTTAACCTCCAAATACACCATTTCTCTCTCAGTGGGAGGCAGGACAAAAAAGGAATGAAAAGCTATCTAAGTTAAGCTCAAATTACATGAACATCTTTCCAAGAGGAGCTATTTTCAAGCTGGCTCTGCTGCCTTCCCTTGACTGGTGGTTTTTACTGATGTTGTTTGGAAGTACAGAAGATGAAATGGTCTCCATCATGCAAAATATAACCTGACTCAGTGAAATCTACGAAGAAATGGATCCACCTGCCTGCAATCTGAAATCTACCTGCCTGCAAAATCTACGAAGAAATGGATTCAGTGCTTTGGGATTTGCATTTACAGAAATAAAAGGCTGATTTGTTTATGAAACATTACACAATGACAGAGTGGTTGAGTTTGCAAGGACCTCTGAAGGTTATCTCCTCCAACCCCTCTAGCAGAACCACCTCCAGGAGGCTTCCCAGGACCATGTCCAGAGAGCCTTTGAGTACATCTAAGGATGGAGGTTCTACCACCTCACTTATACCCATTCCCTCTTCTCCTGTCTCCAGATAATGATGGAAAAACACCTGGTCCTATCTTCTCTGTATCTTCCCTTCAAATATTTATGCACAAAAATGAGATCCTCCCTTAGCCTTCTCTAGGCTAAATTGTGTAGGCTTTGTGAAAAGGTTGAGCTGAATCAGAGGGTTTAAGATTAAAAATTCAAAATTAGAAAAAAACCCCAATGTCCTTCACTAAATGCAGGCTACTTCTCTACAGTGGACAATATTTTATGGGTGACTTTATCTTTTCTCTGTCTTGATAGCCAATCTAGGAAAAATTGAGGATCTAGAAAATGGTTTAAAAACAATAATAAAATAAGTAAGGTGAAAATGTGCACTTGTTTTCCCCATGAAGAGCTAGGTACAGACAGAAAAAAAAAACCTTAGGGAAAAATTGGCCAGTTCTTCCAGGCCAGGAAGCACTGCAGTATAAAAGATAAAATAACAACTTCAACACATCCTGGCTTTGACACCCAGTTATCAGGAGTGGGAAGAGAACATTTCAAGCACACACTCATGAGAACTACACGGACACATGCATTTAAAGAATAGGGTGAGTGGGGGAAGAGAGGTGCTCAGAGAAAACATTAATAAAATGAGTTTTACTACTCTTAAGATATTGTTTTGTTCTATTATTTGAATGCAAAACTATTTTAAAAGAAACAATTCCAGTAACATCAAAACTATATGTAGGTATTAGCTGAAAGAAAAGAAAGAGAAAATTACCTCCGTGGTTTTCCCATTAATCGCCTGATTTTCCCCCATTCTACTCTTGTCAACTTTCTGGTTTTCAAAGTTGGAAAAGATTCTTTCAGGCATATACAGAAGTCATTATCTCCTTCAAATAGTGGCCTGTTGAAACATAATTAGTCATATGTTAACCACACTTGGCAAATTTTTGTCAAGAGATTCCAAAAAACATCCATCATAAGAAATACACTGAAAAAATAGTATAAATTAGTCACATAAATGAGACACTCCTATTCAAAGAACAATTTTAATCTGAAATAAATTCAGGTGAAAATAAAATCAGGACATTTCCAGGACTATTGTTCTGTGAACCTTACTGTCACTGACATTTAAAAATGTTCCTCTCTCTAGACGCTACAGAGAAACACAGGTAATTCATCCTGCTCTGTAATGTATAAAAAGGCACCAAATGGAATTTCAGCAGAGCCAGCTCAGTGCCATGAGGCTACTGCAAAACACTGAAGGAAACCAGAGAGTGAAATATTGAGAACAAAGGGAAGGACAATGTGGTACTGAGAAACAGACAGACAGTACCTTTTTTTCATCAATTCATTCAATTGTAAGTCAGATTCTCGACAGAAGGTTCCAAAATACAGCAAATTGAACCAACTCATCATTCTCTACAGCTGTACAGGTGAGACTTCTATTGTATCATCCCATGACTCCACAGTGAAGCAGAGGATCAGTATGAGAGAAGTGACAGTTCAGAGAACAGACCTGCACAACCCAGCAATTTCTCTCTGATGCCATGACCCATCTCTACCTCTGTTCTATGACTGCCTTTTTCTTTGTAGTACCACATCCTTCTTAGGCTGAGGAGACAAGGGAGCAGCAACAGATATGCCCATCTAATAGGTTAATCATTAAAGACTACGTGCAACTGAAATAGATCCCTTCTGGTGAGAACAAAAGGATAACGGCATCCTAGATAAAGCTGCTTTTCTCCACTCTTTGCAGGGCACTAGGGTTTGGAGAGGAATGTACCCAAGCATAGAACAGAGAGGGTCTTGGAAGCAACCCTGCTTTCAACTGAGTGTCTGGGGGGGCAGGAGAAAGGAAAGGTGCACAGATATAAGGAGACTTGGGGAAGAATGGAAGAGAACAGTGTTGCAGAAGGAGGATCTGCAGCTGTGGCACAAAGTGAAAAGGAAAACACAAAGAATGATCAATGAGGCTCAGGAAACAGACAAGGAAGAGCATGCAACAGTTTCATTTTATTCACATTTACTATTGCTAACATAAGATACCTGTATAAAGAACAACTATTTTGCTTGGGGATTTTTGTGGGTTTTTTTTGAGAAAGATAAATTGTATTTGACTGTTCTTACCAACACTTGACCTTAAGGAGGCAAACTAAACCCACAGCATCCACAAGCTTAGAAGCTCTGGAAAATGGTGTAAGCAAGTTACAGGTGCACCTGCTTCTCAGGGCCTGTGATCACTGTAGTAGTAAGCACTTCAGAAATCTCTGCATGTCCAAAATCAATGGGACTTCACAAAAACCAGTCCTCTGCAGCAGTGTACAGAGAATCCAAATGGAACAGCTTCAATAATCTAATAACCGCAGATGACAGTTGTAGAAATTAAAATATTTCAAAAACTTACAGCAAACACGGCATTTTGATTATTTCAATTTTGGATGAAATAATTTGATTAAAATATTCAGAGACTTGTACAGTGAGCCATATTTTGTCAGTTGACATCTCTACAATTTAAACTTTTTTAAGCTTCTCATTAAGTCTGAATCATATCACTCCAAACAAGAGATATCAAAGTTTTTCTTCCAAAGATATGCAGTCTCTTAGTAAACCATATTATAATATCTTAACATGGTCATATCTTATGAGCACTACAAGCTGGTTTTGATCTGCAAGGCACAGTTTTGGCAGAGGGGGGCTGCAGGGGTGGCTTCTATGAGAAGCTGCTGGAAGCTTCTCCTGTATCCAACAGGACCAACACCAGTTGGTTCCCAGGTGGACCCATCTGTGGCCAAGGCTGAACCAATCGGTGATGGTGGTCGAGCCTCTGAAATAACAGAGTTAGGAAGGGGAAAAAAACCCCTGTGCAATTGCAGCAGGACAGAGAAGTAAGAGTATCTAGCTCTGCAGACACCAAACAAAGGTCAGGGAAGGAGGTGCTCCAGGCACCAGCGCAGAGACTCCTCTGCAAATCATGGGGAAGCAGCTGCACCCCTGCAGCCCATGGAGGGCCCCACGCTGGAGCAGGTGGATGCCCAAAGGAGGCTGTGAATCCATGGGAAGCCCACGCTGGGGCAAGCTCCTGGCAGGACCTGTGGACCCATGGAGAAGAGCCCATATGGGAGCAGGTTTTCTGGCAGGATTTGTGCCTCCATGGGGGACGGTACTGGAGCAGTTTGTGAAGAAGTGCAGCCCATGGGAAGGACCCACATTGGAGAAATTTGTAAAGGACTGGCTCCCATGGGAGTGTGAGGATTCCTCCCCCAGAGGAGGAGGGAGCAGCAGAGACAATGTGTGATGAACTGACCACAACCCCCACTCCCTGTCTCCTTGTGCTTATGGGGTGTAGGATGTAGAGAACAGAGAACTGGGAATAAAGCTCGAGAAGATGGCAGGAGTAGAGGGAAGGTGTTTTTAAGATTTGGTTTTATCTCTCATTGCCCTACTCTGATTTGATTAAACTAATTTCCCAAAATCAAGTCTGTTTTGCCCATGACAGTAACTGGTGTGGTCTCTCCCTGCGCTTAGCTCAGCCTTTGACCCTCTTGTTATGTTTTCTGTCCCACGTCCAGCTGAGAGTGGCTTTGATGAGCGCCTGGTATCTGGCCAAGGTCTACCCACCACACCTGCATACACTGATAACTGTCAAAGGTTTTCAGAATTACCTGCTAAACTCAAATTCTAGTCTACTGATAGATCTAAAGTTTCACAGAAATTCTTTAAGAATAAACTAAAAGTTCTTGGACTGTCATAAAAATCATGATTAAATGTACCATAAGAAAATTACCCCTAGAAATAAGTAGGGTTTGGGCTTTTTGTTTCTTTCATTTTTTTTCAAGTAAGGGGGGAGAAAAGCCATGAAAAGACTACTTCTTTCAAAGGAATTAAATCCTAGACACGTTGAATTGAAAACTAACTAAAATGGACATGTAATTTTTCCACTCCTGATGATTACATGCCAAAATGTTTTTCTGTTGCTATGACTGCCTTCCTAGTTAAGGAAAAAAAGCTACAGCAATTGTGATTAAAATTGGAAGGAAAAAAAGTAATTATTTTGTTTGTACATTCTAGAAAATAATGCTTGTTAACTCTGAAGCCATTCTTTAGAATATTAAATAGTCGTGTTTCATCTATTAGTCAATCAGTGTAGATTTTAAGATTCCATTAATCAATAATGTTTTTTACATTTTAGAAATTAAATTGGTTCTTTTGATCAATTCACACCACTGTGCTAGTGGCATTAAGAGAACAAGTGCCAAAAACTCTGAGGCACAAACTGCAGAAACAGTCTAGGAAATACATTAGGAGATCCAAGAAGGATGCTGATATCTGGACAACAGCTGAACAGTCACATCCTGAAGCCCTGTTAGTGATCACAATAAAAACAGGATGATGAGGAAAAAATATTTCATACCAACATTTACACCTTTTAGGAAAGCAGCACTTTATGAAGAAGCACTGTCCTTCCTATCTCCTCTGTACAACACTGATCCAAGGGTTCAGAAAAGTCTAAGTGTTCTGATTATTTCCTGCTTCAGATGCTAAAAGCATTATGAATAAAATCTGGTATCTGGTAGTGGCACAGGTGATAAAAAGAAAATTACATCCATGAAGGAAGGCTTCCCATAGAAGACTTTCTGAAGTTGCTAGTTGCAAAGAACAAAGAGCACACTGTGTTCCTCATTAGAAAGAAGAAAAAACCCACCACCAACAAACAAAAGAGTTTTCAGTTACTAATAATTTACAAATGAACTTTGGACTATCTAACCAATATATAGAACTATGCAGCTCAATTGCAGAAAATTACTTGTTTCTATACTAATAAGAGGTAATTATACAAAGCAAACATACTTATCTATATTTGAATAGAACCATTCGTATATGCACCACTTGTGAGCCTTGGGCAGTTTGAGCAGGTTACGAAGCCGTAAGCCAATCTTCTGTGATACTTTCTTTTCTGGTGTGGACATTGTTGAACTAAACTTCTATAAAGTAAAAAAAAGAAGCAGTTAAAGACAGTCTAATATTTGTCAGTATTCAAATAAAATAGATTTTTCTGATAAAATTATGCACGTTGTTTCGTGACAATTATTTTCTTGCAGATCTATAACAACCGAAACTGCATTATATCAGCAACGCAATCAAACTGAACAGACAGCAAATTTTAACAGGATCAATACAATTATCTCCATACAAAGCTCTTTTAACAGAAATATTTTCTAGCACTGAAAATTACATTATTGGGAACAACAGCATGGCACTAAAATACATATAGACTTCAAAACTCTGAGGCCCCACTGACTGTCTCAGGAGAGCGTAATTGGGGTTGCAGCTCAGATGGCAGCAACAGCACCTGCCTCATTTACACTAGAGCTTCTGTTCTTGCTCACTCCTCTTAAGCTGAGGATGAAGCCAGCAGAGGAATGTAACAACCACAGCTTTGAGCAGAATGTCTGCTTAGAAAACTGCAAGAGAAACTAGCATGGACAGAAGTAATCATGTTTTAACTACCTTTGAAAGGTATTTGATAAATCACAGAAAAGACACTGTCTTAGACAGTTTGCATAATACACAGACCTGTGTTTAAACAAGGCTATAAGTAAAAAAAGAATTCTGTAATTTTGTTCCAAGGATGGCTGCCTTAACAGACAGAAAAAACTTGTCTGCAAAATATAACAGCTTTTTGAGACTATCAGTTTAACTGGGTCCCCATGCCATCATCGCCTGTTATCCTTCCCCAAACATTCAAAGTAGTTTGGACTTTAGTAGCAGCAATAACAGAATAAAGCATGAGGTTGGCAACTTGCTGGCTCCTGCTGCACTAGATACAGGTCTCCTTTCTCCTACTGGAACTTCAGGAAACAAAGCCTAGCAGGACAGCAAGATCTGTGAACTACAACAGCTTCAGTCCCTCACAAATATTTATCTATCAATCATTGGACCTCCTGCATCAGACATTTAAGCACAAAACAACTGGGCTTAGAATATTACCAAGTCTTTCTACTCTTAAGAAATCGCGGTAATGTAATGCTCTCACCTCTGGCAAAACAGACCCAGCTAAATGGTGAGTGCCAAGCTTTTCACATCAGACACTGCACAGCACACTTCAGAAGGCAAATCAGACCAGTATTCAAAGAGTACTTCTTAAATGAAGTAAATTCAGGCTCATATGGTGATGGCACAGAGAAGTGATGTGGATGACTAAGGTACTACACAGAGCCAATTCACTGAGACTAAGAGATGATGTCCTTTCTATTGTAGCAAATAAGGGCTGACAAATTACAGCTGCTCTTTCTTGCTGTATCAAGGAGTGGACAATCAAGTGGAGGACAGTAAAACAAGCTCTCTGAACTGAGGACTTTAGCATTACAGAATCAAGAAGGTAAAGCTGGCCATGAACACAGGCTACAAATCTAGAGCAAGCCCCTAACTTGTTGGGATACATTAAATTCTATAGCAGCCTTCTCAATTATGTAATCAGTGCAAGAAACTTAGGCAGTTTTAAACTGAAGCTGAATAAATTTATGCTGACTACAGGAGACGATTGTTTGCAGGAGCATGATGGGAAATTAGTCTGGAATTCTTTATAGCTCTGTGTGTTCGTGTCCAGGATCACAAAGGACAGGTAGTTCCACAAAAAAACTGAAGAAACCAGTTGTAAGGATTGAATTGTGGCTTACTTCTAGCAACAGTTTTCCTCACAGGAAGATTCATAAACCAAAAATGCAACTTGAAAAGCAAATCTATTCTAATTTTCACCTAAAACACATAGGCTTGTTCCCATTTTTGGTAAAAATATCTCCATACATGTATGTAGGTACCTGTGGAACCATTGCAACCTTCTGATTTCTTTTGGGTGACCTTGTGTTTATTTGTCTGTCATCTTCTTCACTGAAGAGTCGACTCCGTTTGGAATTTCTGAAGGGCTGTAAGAAACAAAATTAGGAATGAATGACAAGAAAAAAACCCCATTTCTCTGATCATGCAGAGAATACACAGTGAGAGGAATGAAATGCCTCTCCTCTTTTCACCTGTTGGTTTTCAGACACACAGCACACAATCAATAGTGCACCAGCACTTAGAGATCTAAGGACAGACCAGAAGAAGTTCAAGATTCCAGGCTTTTCCAATGCTAACTATAACCATTACTATAGTGCTGGCCCAGTTTCACAGAAGTATTTAGAGCCTAACTCCCACGTGTTTCCATTAGAGTTAGGTGTCTAAACATTTGTGTATCTTAGCCTTGGTTATAAGTAGTACATCTGTTAAACAATTTGTTTTGAATTTTGTATCCAAAAAAAGGCTTATTCAAACACTGTATTTGTTTTGTATGTTCTCAGCAGCACAGAATTCTAGCAAGAATTTTCTAATAAATTGATGTGTGTTTGTCTGGTTTTTAACTCACTGGAAGTATCTACATAGCAAAATGCTAAGCTCGAGTCTGAAAAAGCTAAATCCTGAATAAGCTATGTCACAATCTCAGAAAAAGGAATTTAGAATTTATGCTAAGTGAAATTTACTGCTATAGCTCAGAAAGAATTAGAAGGCTGACTAAAACCAAGAAATGATATTACAAATGTGTCATGAAAAAAAAACATTTAGTTACTCCTCAACATCTGACCTTATGACAAGAGACAAGAGACTCCTGCTTTCAGTTAGGACAAAAGAGCAACCTGGGACCGGCTGTCAGTGCTGAGGGGAAGCAGCTTTTCCTTCCATGAAGGTTCTGATGCCCAGCACAGGAGCCAGTCATGACTGAAATGGGGCTCCTTTACAGAACCCCAAGCCCACACCCCTCATACTTCAAACTTCTTACAAAGGTGATGAGCAAGGGTGGAATAAATGCAGATTTGATTTCTTTCGGGGCAGATGGTGAAAATGCTACAAATTGATACAGGTATGAGATCTGTTAACACTCACAATGTGAAGAATACCAATGACAAATATGAGCCCTCATAGGAGTCAAAGTAAACCAACATTGTTAAATAAAACTTCATTAACAAGCACCTAAAAAAGACATTTAATAGATTTGTGACTGGTTAACTGCTTGAAAAGAGATTTTCTATTAAATGAATCAGTGGTAGCTAAAGATCTGTCTGCCCCATGCTGTCTGAATGTGGGGCTTTCCCAGGAAACGTGTCTCTCTTACGCTAAGGTATGTATATTTTATAACAAGAACTACGTAAGTGTATTTAAGTAACAGAAGTGCTCTGTATGTGATAGACACCTAAGTATATGCAGCATACAGAGGAAAACATTAATTCCTGGTAGATGTTATAAACCAGGAAGGACACACATTGGACAGAAGAACTATATATTGACAAGGTAACAAAACCATCATGATCCAGACCAAGCAAACTGTTTTACAACCCTCAACAGAAACTGCCAAATTCCACTCCAAAGAACTATCCAAAATTAGACTGTGCCTCACACCAGAGTGAAATAAGTGTTGCAAAAAGGCATCATCCATGGTAGCTAAGGAGGTCAGGCATTTTTGGAAAGATTTTTCAACCAAGTGTACAACACGTCATCAAAACTTTCAGCATTCAGTAAACTCAAACTACTCTATCACATCCCAGCAACATTGGTCACTGCCAAGATGTCAGACTATGCTCTGATCCTGCCCTCAGCTTTCTACACAACACTGAGCTACATTCTGAATTTGACACTGTATTTTTGCCTCCTATAGTCACCATACCTAAAGACTGACAAAGTTTTTATACAGATGTTATAGCCAGTCACTTTGGGTCTTTAGCACATGTGATCTTCTAAGTGAGCAGCAAGGCTTGTTCCTATGAGATGATGAGCATTCCTGGGAAGCAGCTGAAAACTGTGACGTGAACTGCAGGAACTAAGGTATTCACAAAGTTCTGGTCTCTGTCTAGAACTGCAATTTGTAGACCTTATGTTCTCTAGCATAAACACATAGCAACATGTGTGTATGAATCCTACCGTAATAAATACCAAGGAGAAAATCACAGAACAAGAAACAAACAGTTAAGCAAAACCAAACTGCAAAAGTGAAATGGTGAAACCAAACACCAGACATCCCACTGGAAGCTGCAGGCTCATTTCGTATCCCCATCTCAAAGTCGTTCTTTAATATAAGGCCTCCTATGAAAGTTCTCAGAATACACAGATTTCATTGACAGTCCTTTACTTTTATTAAAATATGCCCCCCAGAAGGCACAATGATGGAAATGCATTACGGCATTTTCCCTTCCTTTCCTTTATGCATCAGTTCTCAGCCAAAATTAGAAGTGAGATATTTCATGAGATACAAATATAGTTGACCAGAATTGGTGGTTCCTAAGCTCAAGGTGGCAGATACAGTACAAATACTTCACACAGCACTTACTTTACAAAAACCAGACAAGAAATTATTCCAACCTAACTTGAACGAGGTCAGCAATTTAATTTGTTTGATTACCTATTTATAAAATACATTTTCATCTCATATGCGAACTGTGCAAAGTGCTCGTGAAGGACATAGTTTCACATTTGGACATTACAAAACTATAAATCTCAGCCTTTTTTTGTGATCCTTACGTTTGATTCATTGTATGGTATTTTACTAATCCTGAAGCTTTTTATTGCTTCTTACCATTTCCACTGCAGAACCAGCATTCTTGCTTTTCCAAATGTGTGTTTTCTGCAGAGAATTATATTTTTCATTCCACGAACTGGATAAACTTCCCTCTGTTGTGAAGAAAGTACATAATCAATATACATATATGTATGTTTATGTTTTAACATAACTACTGTCCAAAACCAAGTGTAACATCATCGACTACTAAAATATTTTTTTACTTGCAACATCTTTGAATTCAGTAACAAACAGATTTTAGATTTCAGTATTTTTATTAAATTGTTCTTAACACTAATTAAAAAAAAATGAAGGAGGTTTTCAGTACAAGGAGAAATATAAACAAGTATTTTTTACTTGTGACAATGTTTATGTTTCCTGAAACCTCCTTTGCTGGAATCAGTTATTTCCGCTGTCAGACTGACACACATCAACAGTTGTACTGTAGCTGTGACTGAAACTTGGACAAAACAAAGCTCTACAAGACATAGACACCTTCTAGTTCTAGAAAATTATTGAGTGGGTGTACACCAAGTAAATAAAGCTTTATGCCAACAAATCTGCATTAGTTACAACATATTCAACAGACCATGCCTTCTTATTTGTGTAACAAAAGCCTTGTAATACATAAAGAAGTTTTAATTATTGGGCAAATTAGAAGTATTGAAAATTTGTATGAATGTTCATGAAGACAATTGCAAAGAAAAAACATTAGCAGCAGGTTTTTTATTTAGCCCACAACTTGCTGACAGAGAACACAATGAACTTGTGAAATGCCTTCTTAATGTAAATTTTGTCATGTACAGTTCTCACTAAGAATCTTTCTCGTATCTCATCCTCAAGAGATGAAAGATTACCCCTATCTTCTCATCAAACTTGATGCCTAGGCAGTACTTTTGAAGAAAAAACACATTTCAGGAATTTCACCCAGAAGAGCAGTGTCTAAATACACCACAATGTATGTAGTTTCAACTGCCAAGGATTATTATTCTACAGAACTACAAACACCTACAATAAACCCAATCATATTTCAACAAAAAAACCAGTGATTTTCTCGAACTTTCTGAAGCCAAAAACTAAGTACACCTGAAAGTCAGATTGGATACAAGTAAATAACATATTAATTTCTTACCTTTCAAGCTCACAAGTGCTTTTGCTGAAGAACCTGTAATATATCAAAAAGTCCACATAAATCACAAGCTATTTCACACCATACAACCTATGCAGAGTCTATTCATTCTTAATTAATTCTCAGGCAGAAAGTGGAATTTAATATTAAAATCTTTCACAGCTGAATGAGCAAACCCAGCGCACCCTTTGTGGCACTAAGCATAGCAGTATATGCTTATTATCAATAAATCTTGAAAGCATATTCACATTTTGGTTTTTTCCTTTCGATTCACACCTACAAAACAACTTCAGATGTTAAATGCTTATGTTTAACACAGCAAATTCAAACTACATTCTCCCATGTGGCTGCTTGTTTGATGCAGTTGCAAATGTATTTTACAGCTGACAAGAAAACTAATGAACACTTTTTTTTAAAAAAAATTATTTTTACCATTTCAAAATTCTTCAAGGCCCAAGATTTCCAGGAAAGGAGTAGTTTATGCTCAAAAGGAAGAAGATGGATAGCTAGCTGCCCCCTGGTGGTACCTCTTTATTCAGAAAGGCAGCAGATTCAGATCTCATAAATGCGGACAGGATTGTTACTTAGCTCGAACTGTTCAAACAGTGTAATAAGCACATGAAAATTTCACTGCTCCCCTTCCACTGCCTCTGTAGAACCCCTGAAATGGTCCTGGGCCGGGAAAAACAGAACTGGGTCTGATTACACTGGGCCTTCATCCTCTATGAACAAGCTGTTTGAAGCAACTGCATTAGCATAGGGGAAGATACTTCTGTATGACAGTGCCTCCCCAGATTCATGCTTTTCTCTCAAATCAACTTTATCTTTCCAGGTACGTTCCTGTGTGACAACCACTTTTCCCTCGCACTTTCTCTGCTCTCAGCTTCATCTTCTCTTTGAAACTGCTGCTCCAAGAACTTTCTGACTCCAAAGGTCCAGAAATTCCTTGAAGCTGACTTTTATCTAGCTCCTTATCCCACTACCTTCACAGTGCCAGAGATACTTGCTTCTAAGAGAATACATCCCAGGGAGTACCACAGAGCCAAAAGAATTACTGTCCCTTTCTGAGGAACTGAGCCTTTTGGATTGGGCTGGGCCATTGAAGAGAACACAGGTGCAGCAACAGCAATAAAACCCCTAATCCCTTATGTTTTCACCACAGTATTTTGTTTGCTGCCATCTTATTGTGCTGTAAAAAACCAAATTTAAATTAAAAAAAAGGAAAGAGAAACAGAGTTTCTATTCCTTTTCCCTAAAAGATTAAAAGAAGAGTTTAAGATACGAAACATAACTAGCTTTGACACACTGGGGGTTTAGAGAGCCTCCACCCCAGCATCTTCCAAGATGTTCAAATCTACAACAGCTACTACATTTGGGATTACATGTCAAAACCACAGTGGCACACCTGGGCTATACTGTCACCCCTCCTGAACATTTCTTTTCTGATGTATCACTTTTGTTGGGTTGGAGACCTGTCAGTGACTGGTACAGGAACATAATTCTACGATGATCTGTTTCACAGGGAATCCAGCTCCTGAAACTAAGCTGTATATTAAAGGTATCACAGTTTTGGGGGTGTTTTTTTACATTTTATGCTAAAAATCCAATACCATATACTGTTTTGCATAAATACATGGGTAGCCTGCTATCAGCCAAGAATGAACAGCTCTGAATGGTAACATAAAGAACAGTGAAGAACTACTGTGTCCCCCGAATTCACATCAGGGATGGGGGGAAATGAGTGCAGGGGTAAGTCCACGCAGTTTAAGAGCACGGGGAAAACACACATCATTGGGATGGAGAGGCAGGAACAGGGTCATCAGGATTGTCAAACAGAGGAGATGCTGCCTTTCCAGAAGGGATCTCTATTCTCCAAGATCTCAGGGACTTGATCTGAACATACAACCATTTTCCTCTTTTTCTCACTATCTCCTTGATGTGAATCAAGTTCAATCACCCACCAGTCCAGGGTGAGTGTTAACACTGTTAACAATGGAAAATAAATACTCAGCAAGGGGCAGCAAAGCTTTATCTGGGTGGTGTCCATCTCTCAGCTGAAGTGCCTGAGATGCTTTGCTTATCTCTAAGGGTTTCTCCAAGGGTGATGATGGGCCAGCAGAAGGTTACTGTGCTACTTCCTAGCTTTACAAGATTAGCACTCCAAAACAGAATTAGTTGCCAAGGAGGTTTCCACATGGGACACTTAATCTTCCATAAATGCATGTTGGAATAGGGCTGCTCATTTGTTTTCACTTGACCTGTAATTAATATATCCAGGGCATCTTTATTTAGGAATGCAAGTGTCCAAATAAAATATTCCTGATCTATGGAAGTTCAAAAGTTAAACAAAGTGCAGAAAATTGACACCAACACTTCTGTAGCTTAAAGCTTGAGAATACATGTAGGATACCAAAATGACAATGGACATGTCCATAAGCTTCATTTTACCTCAAAGGTAAACAATATAACACAACATGGCTTTTCTTATCAAGTTCTTCTATATTGATTTTAGGGGTTACCTGCAACAACACCAACCTCCAAGGAATATGGTACATCTCCCTACTTTTTCCATTTAGTTGGGCAGTACTGTCAATACTACCAGGGCCACAAAACCAGAAACTAGGAAGATGATCTAAGCAATAATATGTTACAATTAAAAATAATCAGCATTTAATACAGATAGAAACATTTCAAAAACTACAGAAATTGCAAAGTGACGCAGGATAGGTCAAGTTTATTAAAACTATACAAAACTTTACTAAAAATACCACCCTCACTCTAAATGCCAGTAATATTGTATATTCCTCTTCTGAATAACAAATATATAATCACAGACAGTCTTTTTAACCTGTGTTTTAATTATAAACAGAGATTAAAGTAGAATGTACACACACACACACACACACTAGAATGTAAACACCTATTATGACAATGACACAGATTTCATTTCCAGAAACACTTAAAAAACAAATGGGTGGAAAGGAAGAAATAAGGCCTATGAATCATACAGGTTATTGCAACCAAAAATCTACTTTCAGCTCATCCAGGTTCAGAGGATCTTGAAGGTGACTTCCTTAATACTGAGAGTAAAAAAAACCCTTAACCTAGGGAGGAAGTACAGGCAGCTCAGCACAGCAGTGGCTTAGGAATGGGAGGTCCTGCTTTCAGGAGGCTACACTGTTCCAGTGCAAACTGTAAACTACCTTAGCCTTGTCTTTGTATCCTACTGAGTACTGCTGTGCTTATGTTGCCAGTAAATTAATTACCTGAACACAGTGTTCATACTTAACTAAGTCTGTAAAATTAGGAAAAGATTCAGCAGAGATCTAGGAGATAAATTTCAAGATCTAAAGACGTGCCTTATTGAGAGAAAGTTAAAGACACTCCAAACCTGTTCTTCCCAAAGAAGGTCAAGATCTGCACGGATCAAAGTATCTACAAAGGAAGATAATTCAGATGGGTAAATAGCTCTGCAGCCTTTTTTTTTTTTTAAGGAAAGGCATAACAAGATCTATTTTGTGAAAGATTACATTGGATAATTCAGGTTAGCAACAAATGCACAGTTTAACAGATTTTATGTAACTATACCAAGAAAAGGCATGTTGAGCTCCCTATAACTAAAAATCTTAAACCAAGTTTAATATATTTTTAAAGAGAAAACTGTAGATAAAAAGGAAGCTTGAAACTGATGCACAGAAATTCCAAACACAAGTATACCAGCATGCTTCATGAAGAATCTAATATGATTATAATGGCCTTTTCTGGCTCTGAAAAAAAAACAAAAACCCAATGAGTCCATAAAATATGTGCACCACAGATGTGCAATAAAAATAACCGTGTTCTAGATTATGAGGTATTAAATCGTATCATAACAGGAAGCTCATCAGTAACTAAGAATCAGGAATAAGTGTATCCATGTGTTTTGTAACACTTGCAAGAAATGATTTTCAGGAAGTCCAGATGAAACCAAATTGATAAAAAGCCACCGAGGTTAAAATCATCCCAGGTCTGCCAAGCCTGGCACGACAAGTGCCCTGATGTTTTCACACGTGGCTGGCTCAGAAACCCACAGGCTGCAGCAGCGGCCAGTGTGGGTCCCTGCGTATGGACAGCTCCTCCAGTCCTGAAGTGCTGCTCCCTCTGAGCACACGGTCACCAGGAACCCTTGCTGTAGCCCCAGCCTTTTGTTCCCAGCTCGGGGGGAGAACATACAGAGCATTGCAATAAAGAAAACTTTAAAAACTTCCTCTATCTGCTCTAGAAGCCATATGAACCCTCCAAAAAGTATTAAAGTATTTCTGATGTGGAGATGGGCTTTGAGGAATGGGAGAAAAGTGCAAAAGCTTTTACCCTTTTCAAAAACAAAAGACAGGTTTCAGTTTAAAACCAAGCACCTACTGCCTCCCCTCATTGGAAAACACTGTAACTGAACAAAAGAGGAGGAGTTTGACCACAATTCAACATGGGCAGCTGTGAATGACCTGAAGAACATTCTCAGTATTAAGATGAAGTAAAGCAGTTTAAATGTGGCTTCTCAACTGCTGATTTGAAAATCTAAACAGGAACACACAGAAGCATATTATGTTTGTGCAAAGGTTTTCAGTTTTTTAAATAATGAATTACAACAGCTGATAATTTTGAAAATAAATGTTACAAGTAACCACAGGGATGTTCTATAGCTACTGATTTCACTAATGTACAGGCATAAAGGGGCATATCTAAATCAATACAGAAAATTCTAGGATCCAGATCAGCAATTACATGATGTAAAGCCCTTCCTCTCCAGATCGTTATGCTATTTTGTCTAAATTTGCACAGGTGAGCAGTTATTTTAACACTGGTTGCATGACTACCTCAAAAACCTATGTAATTAATCTACATTGCTGGCACTAAAAATGGTGTGACAGAAGAAACTCATGAAGAAGAAGGGAAGAACATGAGCCTTCATTATAGACTGAGTCATTAATCCTCCAAGAGATCATTCATCTACACAAGCATGACACAAGTTGTTTCAGCAGAGGAAACATCTCAAACAATTGGCCACTGCAAGGAAAGCTTATTCAGGAAAATTCTGAAAGTAAAAAACACACATCAGAGGGAAAAGAGGCTTTGGGGAGTTTTTTAAGCTTCCCCCAAACTTTGGGCTCATTGAAGAGGGAAGCAAACAAACAGACAAATAAATAAACACTTACTTTTCACTTCAAGCATGAGTCAGTATTTCCCTCATGTTATGAGCTCACTAATAAACTGGCATATGTCTATTTCCAAATCCTAATTTAACTACTGAATGGAAGTAGTAGCCACAGCCATGTGAACCCTTCTACAGGACTTTCGTAGACAATGACCACAAGACCAAAGCCCTCTTTTTGAAACTGTGTTCTCATAATGGACAATACACTGATGCCATGGTAACATAAAATTTTAAAGCTAGGCAGCACAAATAATCCCCAAAATTATTAGTTGGCAGTACTGCATAGCAGCCACAAAACTAACCCTGAGTCTTCTTCCAAATACTGCAATCTCCCACAGTTCTGCTGAATTTTTTTTGCCTCAAACATCCAGGCCACAGCAGTACTGGGCTCATGGTCCCTTGGGGCTGGAAAATGGAGTGCCAGAGGTGTGCCACATCCCCCTGCAGCTGTCTTGGAAAGCAGCAGAGGACCCATGAACCACAGCAAAAGGTTGTACTGGGAGTAAAGACAAAAATTTCTGCTTGAAGTGCTGCCCTTAGGCTGCAGCCTCCCACGATGTGATAAAACCCCATGCAGAAAGATCCTTATCCCCTTTCCCTTCTGCCTGTCCTAAAACAAAAGCCCCTGTGAACAGCACCAACCATGTCTACCAATACATGGTATTTGACAAAACACTGATTTCAGAACTTGTATTGTAAAAGTTGAACCCTGACACGCATCACCCCTACAGTCTGCCTTCCTTCTCCGATTCACCTGCCACTTGTTGGAGTTTGCCTACACAGAGCAACACTGCACTCCGGTGCTTGGCTGCTGGCAGAGGCCCCGTGCCCATGCTCCCTGAGTTAGCAAAGCACCCTCCTGTCAGAAATGGCACCTCCCTCTCCCTTTTACAGAGCAGGTTCCAGCATCCTCCTCCCTCAGACTGGCTTGTGCTGAAGGAAGCACCAAGACGTGGCTTTGCCTGTGCTGTTCTCTGCAGAGCTCTGCCTCCAGTGGGACCAGGACAATCCTGAGTCACATCTGCACGTGCTGCCTGTTTTAGCAGAGCCTCACTTCAGCAGAAAGTTCATTTCACATCAGAGCCTCCCCTCAGCTTCACTGCATGAGCTTTAGAACCACGCAGCCCACAAATCAGATTGCTATTACCAGTAGCAGGAGACAGGGCAGCATTATGTATGCTCCAATACAATCCACTGTTTCCCTCTTCTGAGACACAGAGAAAAAGCCATCTGGTCTGCAGCAGTAAGGCTGCCCACCATTTACCTCCACTGCAAAGTTACCAGGAGATAAGAAGAGGGAAAAAAAGGCACTGACTAAAATTAGTCACTTATTGGGCACCAACCCAACAGTCTGCAGAAACAATTTTTTGTCTTCAAAATATAAATCAAACTATTGGTATTTGAAGTACTTCTACAATTGGGATCTTTAATATTCTGAACTTTCTCAGCTAGAGGATTTGGCACAGATATGTTCTTTTTTCACCTGCATCCCAAATTACTACACGCCTTTCCCGTGGCAGCACAGGAAAGGCCTCAAACTACAAGAAATGCACGTAAACTTATGCACCATTTCAGGCTGTCAGCATGAACCTTCTTACTGTTTTATATGGACAGAATACCAGCTTTGGAGAAGAACAGCACAGTAACTTTATCAGATAAAACAAGCACATATCACAGGAGAGAACCGTGTGCGTTACATTCGTCTCACTCCTGGGTTAAGGAACAGTCACTGCCCAGGTGCATTACGGAACCTGCCAGAGGGCAAATAGGAGCTATTAGAATACTCTGGGACAAATTCCACTTCATCAGACATCCAAGTTGAAAGTAAAACTGTGTGGTTCTTACCACACAGCAAAATGTCGGTCTTCTTGTCACCCAACTATGGTGTGTTTACCTATAATTCTTCTTATGTGAAAACTCAGTTATGGTCTACTACTTTAGTATAAACTAAGTTGGAGAAAATTCACACGGGTGATACATAAATCGCAAAATCTCTTAGTCATGAACTATTTCAACTATTTTAGGAACTTATTTTTATACCATAAGGAATATTCTAAAACAAATTTTGCAATGCTTACTGTGATTATCCTTTATATATTAAGCTGCAGACTGAGAGCTGCATGGAGTCAGTGTTAAATTAGTCAGGACTAAGTTTACATCTTCATTTTAAGCATAGGACTGGAAATGAAAGAAGCATGTGTGGCAGTAATTAGCATAATTTGAAAACATCCAGATCACCAAAACTGGATAGAAGAGGAATGGAACCACAAGGCAAACACTCATTGAAAAATTCACAGTTCTAGCAGTTCAGCAATGCTACAGAAAACATGAAGCTCCCTATCTATTGGAAAACACCCCTAACTTCCACCAAACTTAGGTAAATGCAAACCTTAAGGTCAAGGTCAGCACAGCAGAACCTTCAAAAACAACCACAGTGTCTGCTTCATCTGCCAAACAGAGACTGTAATACTGACACTGCTGGCAAGGGTCTCCAGAACAGCCCAATCCTAAGGGAAACCGAGTCACACACTCCACTACAGTATCTGCTACAGGTGAAGTGACAGACCTGTCAAACCTTCCTGATGTCACTGCAGGCAGTATAAACACAAGAAAAAGTTATTTTTCATACTTCACATTAACTTCTTGAAACACACAGTACTTTCTCTGGAAAATGGGCAAGGTGAATGGAGGAACAGTAACTTAAACATCATCCATTCTACTGAACGGGGAAAGTTCATTTAATAAGCAATAAACCGCTGCTAATTATTAATTATGGTCGTGTCAATTGGTCCATGACTTGTATTAATCAGTCTCCAAATGCAGTGTCCACGACTGAGCTCACCAAGTTGAGAGTGTCAGCTCTATCCATAATTTATGACGATCCTCCATAAATCTGTTCAGTTAACACAGTGACACTGGCCATGTGGGAACATTAACCAATTTTTCTCCTGACAGTTGCTGGAGCTGTAACAAAGACCACACTGAGTAGCCAGAAGCAAGATTCCCACTCCGAGGCACCTCTCTCTGAGAGCCTTTGGATATGGAAAGAGTTGGTATCTTGATGAACTTGCGTGGTGCTGGACAAAACAGTGTCACCAAAAGATGCCTACCCCGTTCTGTGCACATCTATTGAAACTAGTAAATGCCCTAGTTTTAGCTTGGCAGGAGTTCAGTTTGTAAGAGGACATATCAAAATGGCATCTAGACACATTTTACACTGAATAATTTCCTTTTCTGTAACACTCAAGTACTTTGTGCATGAATCCACATATACAGCAACAAATGTTTAGTTTTTATCTACACTGTTTTTATCTAATCTTTGTGTTCATTGAAAACAACATTCACAAAAACCCTATGGAGATCACAGAATCAGTGAGGTTAAAAAAGACCTGAAACCACTGAGTCCAGCCTTTAACCGAACACCATCATGTCAACTGGACCACGGCACTACGTGTGTGCCTAAGACCTCCAGTCTTTCCTTAAACACCTCCATGGACAGTGACTCCACCACCTCCCTGGGCAGTCTGTTCCAATGGCCAATCAACCCTTCAGCAAAGAAATTCCTCCTAATATTCAATCTAAACTTCCACTGCTGAATCTTGAGATGATGCCCCCTTGTTTGTTGCCTGGGAGAAGAGGCTAATCCTGACCTGGCTACACTGTCCTTTCAGGGAGCTGTAGAGTGTGATAAGGTCACTCCTGAGCCTCCTGTTCTCCAGGCTAACCACCCGCAGCCCCCTCAGCTGCTCTTCAAAAGACTCATGCTACAGCTCCTTCCCCAGCTCCACTGTCTTCTGGACACGCTCCAGCACCTCCTTCTTCTAGCACCACCAGTAAGGGGCCGAGAACTGGACACAGCTCTCGAGGTACACATATATAGATCTCTATGCACGAAAACCCATGTTTACATACTATCTTCCTGTACAGCCAGGTTTCTGCTGATGACACACAACACAGGGTCTCTGAGCTCTTCCCTGCGCATTTCTCAGTGCCCCCTAGGCACAGTGTGTGCACGCCCTGACCCCCAGCCCTGCGGAGCTGCTCGCACCCTGCACAGAACGGGATACGAATACACGAGCCCTCCTTGCCCCCACGGGCGACAGCTGGGTCCGGAGCGCCGGGCAGCTCACCCCTTCCCCAGGACAGGACGCTCCTTCCCCCGCACTGCCCCGACCCCCGCGGGCAGGGCGGGCTGTCACTGCGCCCCGCCCGGCTC